>JAAEAF010003346.1:0-110898 GCA_011037195.1 Triatoma infestans | reverse complement strand
CTTGGAGTCGTTGCAGCTCCTATCCCAGTCTAACAATACGGTACCTACACTTTTATCTACAAAAATGGTTGCAACTGCTTCCACCTCCCATTACAACAGGCTAACTGAAACTTGCAACACACATTTCACGTCTATCTACATATATTTCTCTTGTTCTGTCGGATTTATTTTTTTTTAGACTCTTTTGAGTCTTTTCTGAAGTTCATTACTGAGCCACGATACTTGGTCATAAATCTACAATTTTTTTTGGATGAAAAAATATGAATTACTAAAATGAACTAAACATAGCCACGACAAACTTATCAAAGTGGATAATAACAGATCGTAGTGGATAGGTATTTTTGCTGACATACACTGCGACCTAAAAGATCTATTGAGCCCTCCGGAGCCTTCTCAGTGCACTGCCGGACTCCGAGTAGTGTTCTGTAGGTACAGACTACACAGTGGCCACGCTAATTTCCTACCAAGGTTCATTGCTCCATTAGCTTTCAAGGTATAACAACTCTGGAGAGGCTCATCGCAATATGAGCGAAACGTCGGTTTCTAGGAACCACTGACGCGATCTCAATCCGGAAACTCAAGTATTTTAGAGACAACACTGCCCATCACCAGACAGTGAGCTGTTGGGGCTCCTAGGAAGAGAAAATCTAACGGCAGCATGGCTGGACTCGAAACCCGGACTTCCGCGTTGCTAGTCCAGCGCACTACCGTTGATCTAACCCCTTCCCTGGATTATAACTTAGTTGTGGCACGCCTTGTCTGGCACTCGAAGACCTCGGTTTCGAGATGCCTTTAGATTTTTACCTTCCTCAGAGCATTCATCAGTTCACTATGCGGCAGTGCTTTATGTAGCAAGAGGGCGGCAGTGCTTTATGTAGCAGAGGGCGGCAGTCACTGAGAAGGCTCCGAACACGTGCTAGAAGTACGAGTCTTCAAGACTAAGATCCTCGACGCATTGCGGCCCTATCTTAAAAATTGGATAAGAGGAAATAATGCTGGCGAAAAAGGTAACGCAGTAACTCCGGTTATGAGACCGGAAGCCGGAAGACTATGGTGGAATAAGCGATCAATCTCTCTCTAGAAAAAAAAAAGCTTAGAATGAGGAGAAAGCTGAGAGTGTATTGCTTTGGTGGAGCTCTCAGGAACTAAGGCAGTTAGGAGATTTCTACGCAGTGGACATTTCTGTGCTGAAAGTAACTTACATGTGCATCAGCCAATCAAATATATACTTATTAGTATAGAAAATATAAACAGAAAAAAGTTAAAAAAAAAAAATATAGATCTTGTGTGTGTATATGAAATCTCAAAATTGGATAAATCTACGAAATACAAACTTTATATTCGTAGAAACAACTTGATATTTTGAGTACAACTAGAAGATATGATTACAGTTCATCAAATACCATCAGGAAATGTATAATCAGGAAATATCACGAAAAAAATGAAAAAAAATCTCAAGAAATTCACACTTGGTATCTACCGTAGAACAAACATGATATTGTGTGATACGGTGGTATTGTACATTCCGCCTAAACTTATCAACCGGATATCAGACTTTATTAAGGCACTTTTTTTTTCTCTTTCAGTTTTTCGTGATTTTCTCGAAAATAGTTTCAACGATTTTCTTTAAAATTCTCAAACGAATTTAGTGAAGGAACTTCTCTCTGATATCCTATTTTAATACATTATATGATTCTGCCATTTATAGAGTATTAAGGTGCATTAAAAAAAAAATTGCTAAAATTTCAAAATTTGTAGCAAATTGAGTAACCGGAAGTGCGATTTTATGGGAAATAGGTTTTTAAGTTTTTGTTTTAATTTTCATGAAAACTTCTCCACCAATCAGTAATACTAACAGCACAGTTATAAACTTATCAAATTTAGTTGAAAAGATTTTAATCAGAAAAATATTTTAGGGTGGTTCTGGGGGGAAGCTGGGACATTCCCATAATATCTATTATTATATCATATGTTAGACTTTCCATTAGAGTTAAATTCAATAGAACAATTTATCAACAAAAATTGTTTATAAGAAAATTTTGAATAAAAAAAAAAATGTCCATTAACGGGATATTGTGTACATATTTAATATGCCCTTAAAATATTGTTGGTTTGTGGTTAAGAGTGAAGTGTTATTGATAAAAGTTCTTTAATTGTCCTTGTATTATTATTATATATATATATAAAGTGTATGTGATAAGAGGCAAGGTCAGGGATCCGTTATCAACCAGTACATAAAGCGCGCGCACACAACATTATGTGGCAAGGTTAGTCAACCTAATCACCGCTATACTACTATAACTAACATATTATATATATATGTTGCTGCTCCTTTCTCTACTATCATACATTCTTCTTGATGTAGTCCTTCTTCAACAATGCAATTTATTACTTATTATTGCTGTATTCACATCAAGTGTTCCGTGCAATTTATATTAAAACACTTCAAAATATTACACTTCTTTTTTTCTTATTTATACCTAACTATATTCTAATCATATATTATAATATTAAATTAATATAATTAACTGTAAAATACATTTAGTATGAAACTCTTACTCTTCTCTTACTCTTAGGTAAGAGGTAGCATTGCAGGCGTGGCAAATTTTCGTAAGTGATTATTTACCGGAAATACATGTGTTGAGGGTCACCCTGAGTATGGAAAAAATGGTTGCTGCGAATGGTCACTAATGTGTATGTGTGTTTGTTAACAAAATATCTCAAAAATGAAAACTCATAGGAAGCTGAAACTTGATATTCCATTCAGGCATTACAATCACTTCTAACTCAAAGGTTTTGAGCAAAAATCCATCATTTCAAATTTGAAGAGAATCGGTTACTCGGAAGTGCAAATTAAGAGAATAGGTATTTGAGATTTTTTTTAAAATTATTTCGATAACGACTTCAGTGATTTCCTTTAAACATGGAATATTGAGACTGCACAATATCATTATAAATCATTCATAAATCTATCACTTTTGTATGAAACATTTTTCAAAAAAAAAAAGAAAAAAGAAAGACAGTTGTGCGGAATTTGGTGGCGGTAAATTTTTAAATTATGAGGTTGGTTATATGTTATTGGCACGCTCTTCACTTCCCTGCCTGCTTGGGTTTGGTAGATTGGTACTTGTCCGCCTCCTCTTCCGGTTCAGGAAACCCACTTTATCTGAAATGATATGATAATTCCAAGCGAGTGTCAGGAGGATGTGGTAAAACTAGGTCATGCTTAGGCGATGCTTGTTCATGGCCGGTCCAGTGACCATTCTAGGGTTTTAAGTAGGGAACCTCTGCAAAATGGTACCAGTCCGGGCGAAGTTCTATTTCGGCGCTCACCAGTTTAGAAAAGGCTTCGTGGTATAATGGAGTTGATGAGGAGAGAAATTGGGATTGATTAATTAGACGAAATATGAAGACACTGTTATAATATAGCTATAAGCTTACACAAATTGCACTGGACTTGAAATGATTTTATAGAATAAAGGGGTAGAGTAGATATGTGACACGATGATATGACACGATGCGATGCATATGGTTGAATCTGATAGATGGATATCTAGATCTCTCACTGGCTTATATACAGGTTCTCCCCACTCTAGCCTGCTTAAGTCAGAGAGTACCAGAGAGAGTCTGTTTTCTCTCGGTCGGGCTTGTATTCTCTCTCTTGCCGTTACAGTGGTGGTCGAAGTTTCGCAGTGATGATGGTAGAGTACCCCTGCATCTGTTTGTGGGAGGAAGTTGGATGGTTTGCCTTCGGGAATAGTTCCGCCTTCTTCCATTCCCTCACAACAACATCTCCGTCCTCCCACCATCTTTATTTTTAAGTTAGGACAAATAAGGAAAATTTGAATTTTAAGATAGAAAATTCTATATGGCATTTTGCATACGATTGCAATAACAGGAATAAGACAAAGTCGTGTGAGTGTTTCACATCAGATTTTTTACTGAATGTGACATTGCATTATATGGCAGCGCTTTTGTCAGCTTCCAGCTATACTTATGACAACAGTTTAAAGAGTCTCACAGTCCCATCTCATAGATTACGAAGAACCTCCCTAAAATGACAAAAAGTTTCAGAAAAACAAGAAGGCAATCATGTTTGTAAAGATCTTTACCCACCCCACCCCCCATGGAGACTTCTGTTAATCAGCATATAAATAGATATACAGATAATTCACACATATACATTATAAGCACTAAAACAAGAGCGAAAATTTTAAATTTTAGACGTTCTCTCAGAATGACTTGAACACATCAGTAGATGTCTCTGATGTGTATAATACTATTATTTCATTTAGTTTAACAATATAGTATATTAATACATTTTATTGTCTTTGCTGATGAATTGTTTATTAATATGAATTATCATTTTTTTTTATTAAAACGATTTTTAGACTTTAATTTACTTTTTTTTTCCTAAACACAAATTTTTCGAGTATTTTTTTTTCTTTTTTCGCTGAAAAACAACGAGAGAATGAAAAAATACAGACCAGCCACCTGATCGCTATAATAATTATTCTATAATTATGCGAAAAACTGTTAGAAAATGCAGTTAAACCTAAGAATTACATTGATAACAGTAAATTAAAAAGTAGATTTTGCTAAGCGGACAACATAATTTATTGCAGTATCAATTTATTGTCATTAGAAACAATTTGTCGTGCGTGCTACGTACATATTTTTGTCGTTAATTGCGACTGTTTTGTCGCGCTGTATATGCCGTTAGATGCACGTATTTAATTGTGCAGTTTAATATTCCCCATCTTTTTTTTTTATTCATTTTTTTTGTATTATCTATTCGTTATTCTAATATCATTTAATTTCTTATATTTCTTAGGTTCATTATCATTCATTCTCCCTTCTATTTTATATATTTCATATTTATTTTCTTCCTTACACTTCTTTATTCTTTCTTTTATTTTGGAAAATATAGTTATCATTTCAAATATTGCAAAATTCAATTTTCACCTGAATAATTTTTTTTAATTGTTTGGTTAATATTCGGTGTGTATTTGTATTTGGTTTGTGAACTTTTTCTTTTTTAAACAATACCATGCGTTATTGGTGGTTAGTCCGTTATCGGCGGTGACAGCCGAATAGTTTGGTTTTCGAGTTAAGGTAATTGTTATTAGAGACATTTTCTTGGTAGCCTGCTTCATTTTGTGGTCATCGACCGGTTTCGGGCGTTCGCCCATCTTCAGGATGCGTTTGTCAGACACTGTGATAACACACACTTGCACAGAGCAAATTCAGTTAATGCACTGACTGGTCTTTTTCATTTTATTTAAAACCAAACTCTTAAACTAGGTCAAAGGGAGATATGGTCATGGAATCTGGGTGGGAAAGGAACACGTGTCTGGGTTGTTAAAAGGGCAAATTTTCCTTAAAATGGAAACAACACGTGGGGATCCAATTTTTTTAAATTCTGTTGTTAGAGGGAGATTCACTTGACAATTAAATAATCAGAATAACTTTAAAATTAAATTAAATAACGATTTCAACCTAACACAATTTAAAATTAAGCGATTAAAATAATAAAAATTAAATACACATAAGTATAAAACAATTAAAATAATCATCATGATTCTTCGGAAATTGACAGATGAACACAAGGGAGAACTGGTCTATCTTACGCAAACCTGGTGATCACCGTAGTTGTTATAGTTCTGTCTGTCTGTCTGGCAGTGGTTCTATTTATGACTACAAGTGCCCCACAGTTCTGTAAGTGATTCTTTTATTTGTACTACAATTTCTACAGTGTAATCAGAATTCTTGGCGACACCTATACAGTCTAATTGGGCCGGACTCATCTCTTCCTGTACCGATTCGCTCCGAGTTAAGTCGTCCATTGACCATCAGGTTTGCCTAAGATAGACCAGTTCTCTCTCGTGCCCATCTGTGGATTCCCGAAGTACCCTTTTAGTGGCATCATATGATAAGGGGACTTTTGATTGTTCTTTTCGCGACCTCTCCTTTGCTAGCCTGTCGGCTTCTTCATTCTTCCTTCCCCTTAATATTGCAGTGACTAGATATCCATTGGAAAGTAACCTTCTATCCTGTCATTACTGACTTGGGCAATCATTGCACTTCACCTGATAAATATAGCCAAACTCACCGTCATCGCAGCTCCTAACTGCTAAAATTGTCATTTTAGAGACGACGAAAAGCACTACTTGATTTAAGAGACACACTTGAATTGATTTAAAATTATCGATGTTTTCAAATAAATATCAATAATCATGTTTCATATCGATTATCTGGCGAAATCTCCAACGAATTCCGGTTATTGGTAACAGGATTCTTCTGTTATTCAACCAAAAATTAGCATTAGATAGTCTAACATTGGAAATCTAGTTTACGGAAATTCTGGGCTCCACAACGAAATTGGAGTCCACAAGGAAGTCTCCTTTGTTTCGTATCATGGATATGTGCAGAATTAAGGATATTGTTAAGAAAATGTGCAATTCACTTTCAGAAATCTTTCAGTGTAGATTTCTGGGCTTGATATCTTGGACCTTGGACCATGTAATTGCTGATGACAATATTCAAACAATTAACGTTATCTGAAATGATATAATAATCACCATTATTAATTGAAGTTAATTGATTCAATTGAAGTAAATTGCGCATAATTATATCACTTAACTGGATAATTATATAATTCGATTTAAGTGCACTGCAAAAATTTCAGATTTGAAGAATTTCGATTAATCGATAGTGACACTTTAGATTTTTATTTTTTTCTCGAATAAGGCATCCCCATTTTTCTTGAAACTTGGAATGCTAAATACTTATGTGTATAAAAACCAACCACCACTTTTTATTAACATTTTTCTAGAGAAATTGATTTTACGGGGTTCTCTAGGATCTGTCTGATCTTTAAAAAAAAAATCCATCAACCGGAAGTTCAATTTTACAGAATGTTCTTTTCAGTTTTCGTTTTTATTTTCCAAACGGCTTCACAGATTTCTGGAGAAATTGATTTTTCGCGGTGTTTCTTTCTGGAGGAGTATCAACTTAAAAGCTTTCTAATAAACTTCAGTAGGATTTAGAGCTATACTACATCTACTGGTTTATTTGTGGAAAACAGCTCCAACGATTTTAATTTAAACTGGGGGAGCTAACTGCATAGATAGAAATGCCTATAGCTTTTATTTGCAACATTTTTCTAGGAATATTTGATTTTTCGGGTTTTCCGAGTGATCGTATCTTAAGATTAAATCAAATGTTATTGGGGTTTGGTAAATTTTTTATTATTGCCATCCTCTAAATGATTTTGTATGTATCGCAAGTTTAATGAAAATTATTAACGCAAGTAAATTCCAAAATTGTATTAACTGCTAGTAAGAGAATGTCATGTGAGTGTTTCACATCTGATTTTAATGTATTTTCTTAAACTGTTCCTGGCGCATTCACCAAACGAACTATAGAATAAGTTGAAGTCGTTTTTTTTAAGTTTAAGGCGCTGTGATCACCGTAGCGATTTGCTTAGATTATTTCTAAACAAAAAGCGATCTCCTTCGCTCAAAAAACAAAAAAATGTAAAAAAGAAGACATAGAAATGAGTTCAAGGAGAAAACTCAAAATTAAATGAATGCAAACGAACTGTTTGCGAACGCAAGACTACAACTGTTTCGGGTTTTCAAAGATTTAAACTAATTGCAAAATGAAATGTTGAAATTCATGCAACTAACAGAACTACTTATATAAATAAAATAAAATATAGTGCGTTACACTGTATTGTAATTTTTTTTTTTCTATTACTGTTATTGAATGCCACCCTCGCGCTTGTATTTCATTTTTATCTTATTCTTTTATTTACGTAATATTGGTTAGAATTGTAACCTTTACACGTCACGACTTGTGCTACTTTACCATTCTCTTCTTTGATTTTGATCAATATATATGTATTGCTCACTAGCTGCTGTTTTGTTTTTACAAAATTTAATACATTGTCTTTAATGTAAAATTAAACAATACTAATTATAAATTTGGATTGTATTCTGGGAAAGTTGTGATTGGAAATGTGAAAGGTCAAAATCCGAAGAAAAGTTTGTGTGCAATACAATGATACGTGTGTAGCGATAAAAATGATACGTTTATATCTGTGCAGTTAGCAGTAACCAGGTTTAAAGAAAATCGCAATGGTCGTCCGGGTTCATTCTTATTTGGTCTTTTAGCATTTTATGTTTTTTGCACTGGTCGATGAGCTGGCTCGAACGCAATAACCCCCAACCTGGAGGACCAGGAGATTTGATTTTGGTGCCCTCTTTCCCTAGATAGGTTGCCTTCACTGCGGCTTAGAGTGCTATCAACCCTTATATGTGGAAAGGAGTGGGAAGGAAAGGGATGTTGCGATAGGGGGTGGGGAGGGAAGAAATAGAAAGGAAATGGGTTAGAGAGAACCGTGAGACCACGGACAGTGGAACTTAGGGGGCGTTCTCTAATACTCGGCTCTTACGAAAAGCAGAGAATACTGTGGATGTATTCTTACTCCCCACCATACAGGGATAGCAATGGTCATTTTCGAAAAAAATTCCCAAACACTCTGATTCTAATTTCCACAAATACGACTGGTTCTATAAAGTCAGTACTTCTGGTTGAACAAATTTAGATTCTAGCAATGATTCTAATGAAGAGGAAAGTTTAACCCCAAAACCGTATCCCCAAAACTACCCAAAAATCCATTTATCCTGTGTGTGTAGAAAAATTGAAGAAAAAAAACATAATAGTACCTAAACGGAATACCTAGCTCGAACTTCCTGTAACTTTTTGCCTTTGAGAAATTCTGTTCACATACAGACGTTTTCACAAATTACAAATTTTCTTATACTCAGGTGTCCTCAAAGCAAATATTTTGATGAAAAAATAAATTTTCAAAATTAGCTACGTTTGCAATTCTTCCTCTTTTACCAGAAGTAAGAGAAAGTAAAAAATCTGAGGAATTTATATTAAAAAGCCGGTGATAAAATTGTGATCAAATAAATAAAAATTGTTCATCAATTACATTTTTTGAACTAGGCTCCATAAGAACCGTACTTGCGTCAGCGGTCAGCGATATTTGGGGTCAGCAGTCTGCAGCTGTGGAAGCTGCAATCAGTGATGACCCTGCATCGAAAGAAAAAGTGGGAAGGGGTTAGTAGAAGACAGAGAAGAACAAAAACGGCTATAGGTATCGCCAAAATACAAGTTCATGAATCCCGTTCCACCAACAAAAATCATCCTGGGGCAGTTTTGATCCTCTCTGGGCAACTGCAGCTACATATACTACGCTATCCGAAATCCCAGTGGGTCCATATATTTACTACAAAGAAAAACAACAAACCGGGTGAAACCCATTAGTGGTTCACCGCAGTCGAACAAATCGGATCATAACTTTAAAGGGAAATAGCCTAAGCTCTTCCACAGGCATCCTGTTCCGGCCAAAGATCCTGAACCTAATTTCCTCACAACCCTAGCAATCTGTCACAAGATGGATGGGTATTTCTTGCCCTGTCTCACAGACTCTACAAAAGGGGTTTCGCATGGATAATAGTTCAGGAAATGAGGGAATATCCGTTGATTTAGAAACAATTAATCTCAAAAGAGTAATTAAATTATATTAGAAATTAAATTATTAAAGTATAACTTAAAAAAGGCACTTAGATTTTAATGAGACAGCCAAACAGATAGACAGATGAAGTTAAATATAACTAGACATTTGATGTCTTTAAAATAAATTTGCCTTAAACTACTAAAAAAGATTAATTGATATTAATTAATATAATAAACAATAGTATATTTATTATTAATTACTGCTATAATCTATTGATTTTTTTTTAATAAATAGTTTCTCATTTATGAGACTTTATGTGTAATGAGTAAAATGTAACTAAGGATAGGGTTGGTTGGTTGGTTGGTTGGTAAGTTGCCGCCAAACTGGCCAGACTGTTGAGGCATAGTTTCTCACGGTCAGTGATCACCCGTCCGACGTCAGATGGTGTAGTGGTCACTCTAATGCTTGCCGCTCTAATGCTGTCCGCCACTTAAATATATATATATATATATTTACGACTAAAAAGTCGTTGTTCAATTTTTTATATTATGATAAATAAGGTGTAATATTTATTTAATTTTTAATTAAAATGCATTTATCATTTTAATCAATTATACTTTCTTCTATTGCTCAATTAACTAGGGTCTAGAATTACTGGGGAGTCACCTTTGTGCACTTTAACGCATAAGTCAATGTAAAATTGCCAATACCCAATAACTACTAAATTAGTCATAGAAAAGCTGGACTCAATAGTTTCATTAGAAGGCGCCACCACTGCACTACCAAGCGTTTTTCAAGCATGGATAACGTTCTCTGCCACGCCCACTGCAATGTATTAGGGGAATGGGCTTCAACCACCGAAGCAATCTCTCACTTAGAAAGCTGTCTCTAGCGGTAACAGAACTGAGGAGCTTAGAGGAGTCTCCAATTTTACTTTAAAGAGTAAACATCAGTCGCTACATCAACTACAGCCTTGAGAGGTTGACCTCTCTAGCCACACTACTAGCTCACCACTGTTAGCACTAGCAAGAGTTCTAACTAATCCATATCACTCTTCAAGGGCCACGCAACATCATTCTGCGTTCATCACGCTACCAAACCAACCGCCATCATTCACTGTTCGCTCGGTCACTTTCTACTTACTCTGTATACTCTTCTCTGGTTACTCAACAAAAAAAAAATATAAATTGTGAGTTTAATGCCAGTTTGTGTGTTCATTCATGACCATCAAAACCCGGTTGCCACTAAACCTAAAACCGGAATACTCGCCATTTGCTTAAACTTGATATTTCGTTTGAAAATCACCAAAAAATTTGCCATGTCGGCAAACGTCAATAACTGGATTTTACGTCTTTTAAATGTGTAACGCCCCAAAGCCAGAAATCCGCTGCCACCTTTTTTGAAGGCTGTGTTAATAGTGATCATCTAGAATTTACCCATCTTGGTTACTTACTTGGTTAAATCCAAGAAGTTGCGAATGTTAACTACATCTTGGGTTGTTATTGTTGTTTGATATTATATCCGCTGGAACACCAGCACCAGGACACGGCGCAGGAAAGGCAATTTTGTTTTCTTTTAATTTTTCGCAATTTCCTGAAAAATGACTCCAACGATTTTTTGTAAAAAATTTTGAACACTAGGCTTACTTATAATTGCTTTTTCAGATAAAAGTACGGTTCTGCCAGCGATATCTTCTTCTTTATTCACCTAAAGATTTAGCGTTACAGCCTATCCCGGATATTCATTCAGACACTATCTTTTCCCTGCCCCACCAATATCTTTTCTTCTGGAAGACTTATAATTCTCGAGCTGTAATAGGGATATGAAACCTTCGCTTTCGCATGGTGTATCCTGGAATCAGAAATTTCGATATTGAACAATCGATAAATACTTCTGTCTTGCAAATCCTCAAAGACTATGGAATATAACCCGTATAGAAAATCTATCTATCTATCTATCTCAGAACGCACGCACGCATATCTACCTAGGCTACTTACTCGTGGCTGGGGGAGAAAGTAATTTACTCAGAATCTTCTCTAATTTACTGAGTATATAATAAGAAAGCAATTATTCAAAATTAGAGGTGAGCTGATATTATTAAATTATCATCCTCTTTTGAATCTTGAAATCTTGAACTTTATTCTTTGTGTAATAGTTGAGTTCTGTACTCGTATTCGTATAAATAGGATAGATGTCATTTATCATGGGTTAACTGCTCAGTTTTATCGGAAACATCGGGAAATGGTTTCTCGAACCATTCACGAACTATTATAAACTATGGGCGACTTGGTCGGTTCCATCGTAAGGAATTCATAGAGGTACTTTAATATAAACTGCATCTCTAATAAACCATTTTAGTAGTCCCAATGTAATAAATTAAAATACGTCATGGTAAATCTGTATTCTTCTTTTTATCAATTATTAAAACACTTGTACTTCAATTAAACATTCATATAAGAAAATGTTTATATTTTTATGTCTTTATTATATTATAATTAATTGTTATTCTTTTTATATTAACATTTTTATTTAATACCCACCAACCTCCGACGTAGACTTGTTATTGAAATATTTTTGTACTTACCAATCTTTTTTTAATGAACATAATATTACTGTTATTATTAATAATAGCAATTACATATTTAGTAAACATTCCTTTTGAATAAATTTGTAATTCAGAAGTTCTTAGTTAGTTTTTTATATATTATAGTTCACTGGTCAGTATTTTGAAATTAAAACGACGTTTTTTGTAAGACTATAGTTTTAATTCACAAACAATTAAATAATGTAGATTATTATTATGTTTTTACTCTATTACAGACAAAAACATTGAAACAGTACAAAAAGCCGCACACATCGATTGTACACTAAGTATCATGTAAAACTCAACAGTCTCACAAATCTTCTCATCAATAATTGACAAACAACTCTAGTTCCAGACAGAAGACTAAAACGTCCAGCTTGATACTGAATGACAGATCTCACTGAATTAGATATCATGATCTTGCACATATTACATTTCTCACCCATGCAACATTTCACATCATAAGCAAATCAATTAAACAGAGCCATCACAGGGATGGGATACCTGCACACATCGTACATGTCATTTCATTATTTTTACGGGCAACAACATTACAGGAGATTACATTTTGTATTGGAAATGTATTACAATTAAATAAAAAATTAACCCTTTCTTACTGGGTGGTAAGAGGAAGTACTACGATTTTGTCAAATTATCGATATCAAGTTTTCACCGGAAATACATGTTTTGAGATTCTTGAGTCCGAAAAAGTGTTTTTTTTAGAAATTCGTCTGTGTGTGTGTGCGTTTTGTCAGCATAACTCAAAAAAAGGGAAAATCGCAGGACTTCAAACTTGATATTTAATTTAACTGCCAGTCACGTGATCGGACAATAAGGTTTTGAACAAAATCACCTCAACCGGAAGTTCACTCTTTACTGAATGTATTTTGCAGGGTTTTTTTTGCCCTTTTTTCGAAAGTGGCTCTAAAGGTTTTCTTTAAACTTGGAATATTGACTGCACATATGGCGAACTATAATTTATAGGTCCTTGCAAATATTTTTCCGGCAAATTAATTTAAAAGTGGTTTTAGGAAGGGGTACAAAAACACTTTTTGTAGTGGTCAGAGGAAGGGGTTAGGTTATGTTTTCCTTTAAAGTGTTATTTTGGTTTATTATAATATTCTATTATCTATATATTAAAGGTTATGCCAAATTTCCGAGTTTAAAGAAAATCAGTTTTCCAGATGTGCCACTTTATGGAACTGTTTTTCTTCTTTTTTTTCAGATTTTTCTGACATTTTCTCCATAATACCTGCTGTAGCATGCTTCATTTTGTGGTCATCGACTGGTTTCGGGCGTTCGCCCATCTTCAGGATGCGTGTGTAAAACTGAATTTGCTGTGTGCAAGTCAGTGTTGTCACACTGTCTGAAAAACGCATCCTGAAGATGGGCGAACGCCCGAAACCGGTGGATAACCACAAAATAAAGCAAGCTACCACGGAAAATGTCTCTGATGATTTTATTAAACTTGGGGGATAGTATCTATACAAACAGGGCGCTATCAGTTTTTTTTTTAAACTTTTTTCTGAGCATTGATCTTTAGCAAGTTTCTGTGGGACTGGAAGGTCATGCTCCCTCAAAAAAATGAAAACTACAAAAGCCTTTAAAGAAACTTTGTCAACTATAACTCTGTAAGAGAAAGTTGGCAGTGAGTGTTTCATACCAGATTTTTTTATTCGTATCCCTAGTAGAAGATCCGTCATGAATGGTACGTTAGTGTCCACAGCCATAGTCTACCTCATTACTTGCTTACTTTACTGATCACTGAATTTTCTGTAGAATTCGAAGTATAATATTGAATTTATTTTAAATATTCCAAGTTAATTGTTTTAAATCAGATTATTTTCTTTAAACCCATTTCAATCATTAGGGAAGCTAGTAATGTAATGCTATTTGAGGTTTGTATCTCAGGCTAATTGTAACCTGATATTTTAATGGTGTAATCCAATTTAGTTTGTGAGGTTGCAGTTTTCATTTACTAAGTACTTTTTTAATAATAGCTTTTAAAGAATTTATAATTTTTAATCAGATCTAAATCTGATTAGAATGTCATAGAGAAAATTGGGGAAACAAATAAAGCAATATAAAAATGAGTAATACACACGATGATTGCCTATAAATGGAACTGACAAAAGCAAGTAAGACTACGACGACAACAGACTATCGCGGCATGTAGAAGAGGTAGAAGTTCTGGTTGAAGGTGAAGACGTAATAGAAGAAGAATTAAGAAGAGAGAAAGAAAGAATAAGAGGAGGGTGTAGTTGTTTGAAAAAAAAAGGGTCAATGAAATGTTGGCGCGGCGAGCAACATGCTGCTCTTCATCTCAGGTGGTGGTGAGTTTAAAACTGTGTGAGTAGCATCTCTCTTTGCTCGCTCTCTGAGTTTGAGTGTCTTAATATGAGTAAGTAAGGAGGTCCGGAGAGGAAGAAGAGTTCAGATCGGTGGCCAGGGGTCGTTCAGCCAGAGTGGAGCAGCAAGCAGTTCCACACACATACAGTCATACAATCACCAAGGTCGACTGGTCCCATCTCCCGCGCCTTACCTTTATCTTCACTCCTCTAGTTCGTCTGTATATCTTTGTGTGTGTGTGTGTGTGTGTGTAAGTCTTATATATAGCTCCACCATCTCTATCACCAACTACAGCAACAACAACCAACAACAACAACAACAACAAAAACACACAATACTTTCCAACAACGCCCTATAACATAACGTCCCTGGCCCATCTTCTCCTCCTACTACTCCGCCATAATCTACAACTACTCTTAGAGGACATATCCCCAGTATGGGAGGGGCGGTGGACAAACGTAAAGAAGAGACGTAAAGTGTATCGAACCTAAACAACATCTTCTTCCCCAGCTTATCCCCACCATTTTACATTTTATATGCTTCAAATAATGTATCCACCTCTGTTTAAATAATATATAAATTTATATGTATAAATATATAATATGTGTGAGTGTGTGTACCTTCATTTTTATCTTATAATTCAAGGTTAATAGTTGTTTTTTTTTCATGTTTCAGATCACATTTTTTCATTTATTTATTTTTCCAAATATTTAGAAAAACGTTTACTCAGATTTAACAGAACTGGACATGGACTAAGTCGCGGGACTGACGACACATTAATGACCTAATTTCTCGACAACCCTACACTTGAAAACCTCTTCGAAAATTGTGAAGAACCAGAGAATCATGTTGGGAAGCAAAATTAGTTTTGTTCAAGATAGCCAGTTTTTAATTTGATAGTGTTAATTTAAGATTCTTTCTAAGAAACTAAGAAGGTCAACTACTTATTTCTGGAAGAGGACGCCCAAGATTTGTTACCATTCACCAATTTAAGGCTATTATAGTATAACTGGGTGCCTAAGGTGCGGGACCTAGCGTATGTGGCTTTTGTCCCCCCAATATATCACCCTTAATCTTCCCCGGGAGTCTACCGGTTTGTCTACAATAACCTAAAATATTTTTCAACTCCAACCCTCCCAGGCAGTCCTGCGAGAGTGATGTCCTCCCAAATACGCGAAACCTAGTACCAGCAAAACGTTGACACTGAGACATAAATAGTGATACACCGTTTCCCTAACTCCATCATCGCAGTTCCGACATATGGGACTATATTATGCAAATGACTATATTTGCCCTATATTATGCAAATATCTCGACACCCATGTGTGTCCAGTCACTACACCCACCAAGGTCCTCAGTCCTATCCTACTAAGGGACAGGAGCCTGCTTAGTCCTTTGGATAAATCTTTTAGCCTGGAGGCACCCATGTGTGTCCTTCCAGCATTTCTCCAAAACTCTCGTCTTCCAAAGTCTAATCTGACTATCACAGAACCTCTGAGTGGGCAAGGGCTGGCTCGGGACCATAAAAAGGTAAGGAGGATCCCTCCCTAGCCAGCCGGTCCGCCCTCTCATTGCCCTGTATCCCGCATGACCGGGTTCCCAGTGTAGCTGAGCTAAGCTACTAAGCCTTCTCCTATATTCTCCCACCACTTTCGAACTCCAACATGGCTTGCTCAAAGCTCTCAGTGCGTCCTGACTATCAGAGAAATTTAAGGCTATTGTAAGGCTCAAAAATAATAGCAATAGATATTATGCTCAAGATTTCATCCTTCAAAAATCTATAGAACCGATTTGAGCAAAAGGTTTCTATTAATTTGCCAGATGATTTACAAATCTAACTAAAATTGATATTTTTTTAATCTACGCTATCTGTAAGCCGCAGCAAATCGGCCATCCGGTGTCAGGCTTCTCAGTACAAGTTCGGCTAAATACACTGTCATTATCTTAAATTTTTTGCTTAAATCCTCGAACGCAAATTGATCCACTACTACGCGTATGCGTTGTAAGTGTACCTATTAAAAATCGTGTCCAATAGGAGAGGGCGAAAGCAGGCAACTCCGTCTCCATTCTTGGCGGATTAAGAGGAATTCGTCCGCTTGGATCAATCAAGTGTTGCCAGCGCTGAATGCATGCTTTTTACCTCCGTACGAAGACAGGCATAGTTATCCTATTTAATGTATGCTTTGACAAAAGATGGTCAGGTTGATCCATCTCCGTACCTCTCTTCGCCAGCCGACTCAACTAACTCATTCCCAAATATGCTGCAATATCCTGGTATCCATTGAAGTGCTATGGTCTTTTTGTTTATTGTGGTAACATCTATCGCTTTATCTCTACACTTAATTAAAGCAAAAATCTCTATGCAACCGGTATCAGCTATAACCATCAACGCCTTATGAAAGCCAACAAAAATAGCAATCCATTACCAAGAGTCTAAAATTAAATGATGTTTCTATCTCACTTCAATATCAAAACTGGATAATGTTGGTGAGAATTTTTCTGATTTTTTTTTGTTCACTTTGTAACCACTTTTTTGGCAACTATTAAATTTTAATTAATATGATTTAAATGATAAAATCATATAATAAACGGAAATAGCACATGATGAGAAAACATAACCCCATTCATTGCCTGAAAAACAGCCATAAATGAATTTTCCCAGAGAAATTTTTCAAATACAAATTATAGCACATAGTAAAGAAAATCGGTGGAGCCATTTTTGAAAAAATCGCGAAAAAATTGGGGAAAAAAACATTAAGTAAAAGTGGTACTTCCTGTTGAGGAATTTTGACAGATAACTCGGATCCCATGGTGATAATATCAAGTTTGGACTTTCCGCGATTTTTTCTTTTTGAGCTATGCTGTGTTGAGCACATACACACACACACACACACACACACACACACACACACCACTCACAGACGATTTTCTAAAAACCACTTTTTCTTACTCAGGGGACCTCAAAACGTGTATTTCCAGTGAAAATTTGATATCGAAAATTTGACATCATCACAATATCTGCTTCCTCTTAATAGGAGTAAAAGATGGTAAACAATGGGTATTTTTTTTTTTACTGAATGGTTTTTTTAAATGAAAATTATGAATTCCTTTGAGAAATTTTTGTCGGTCTTAGTCAAATTTATTTTGTTCCACTAGTATAAACGGCCAAATACAAAATGGCAGATTTACAATGCATTGCATTTCTGCCTAATACTCTGTTGCCTTCTTTCTCAACAATGGAATGAAAATCCTGTTTTTTCTTTATAGCTCGCATCAATTTGGTATCTAATATGTGCGAGAGTGATTAGCGGGAATGAGTTCGGTGTAGTTTAGTTGGTAGGATTTTTTTTAATGTGTGTAAGTATTTATTGGCTTGATTGAGATAGAACTTTGACGTATGAATGAAAGTATTCATTAGGATGGGATTATTTATTGGTGTGAATGAGTTACGTATTGTAAATAGGTTTTTGGTATGAATGGTTTATGGTGTGTGAGTATTTAAGTTTAGAGTTTAAAGAGTGTCTGGAATACCGAATGGAATTATGAATTCGTAGGTATTTTATAAATTAATTTTATAAAATCGTATTTTATAAAATCGTTATTTTATAAAATCGTAGGTATTTTATAAATTATCAAATTGTGGAATATTTACTGATTTATAAAATTAATGTGAATTATAAAGAAAAAATTCAGAATTTTCATTTAATTGTTGCCATTAGCGTATTAGGCGGAAATGCAAGATCTGCCATTTTGTATTTGGCCGTTTATACCAGTGGGACAAAATAAAATTGATGTTAAACTCGGACAAAAATTTCTTTAAGGAATTCATAATATTCAGTTAAAAAACTTTCCTTGGACCTGGAGTTTTAGCAATACATTTGATTATATTGTCCGTAATTCTATGTATGTGACGCAGTCCATAAAGTATTGACAAAAATATCTAAAGTGGCAAATCCATGAATGAGCTAATTAGATTTTTTTTTAAAATCTGGTGTGAATCACTCAGACGACTTTCTCTCAAATTTTCTTCACACTTACAATTCTTATTAGTGTTTAAAACCGTCGACATTTTTATTGAGAAAATCACAAAAAACTGACAAACCTATTCAGTAAAGTCGCACTTCCTGTCAACCGTTTTTCTTCAAACTGGGAAATTTGACAACTTATATAATTCTAATTAATATTATTTAGTTGACAGAATTCTATAGCACATTGTTGAATTAAAGTAGCCTTTTAGAGGAAACCATAACCCCACCCCTACCCGTAAAGTGCCCTTAAATGTCGTTTTCCCGGATAAATGTTGCATTTACAAGTTGTAGTTCTCTATATGTGTAGTTAATATTCCAAGTTCAAAGAAAATTGTTGGAGCTGTTTACGAAAAAATTGCAAAAACGGGAAAATTCACTCAGCCAAAATTGATAAATTCTCTTCAGGAAAGTGTTACTTCCGGTTGACCGATTGTGACCAATCATCTTATTTCATGATTACATTTAAACGTAATATCAAGTTTGACTTTCTGCGATTATTCTTTTGTGAGTTATGCTGACCCCCACAAAAACACACACACACACACTCACACACTGAAAGAAAAAAAGATAAGTTAATTATGCCCTGAGACCTTTATCCCTTAAGAGTCATCCTTGTAAGGTTGTTTGTAAAGTCTAGAGTCAATGTAAAGTTTACTGAAAAGACTTTTCATTGTCCTTGTAGTTGGTAAGTCTAGTGAAGCTTTTACTGAAAACATATCCACCAGATATTTTGGGGGTTCGTGATTTGAACAATTGATATATAAAATTGCCAGTAAAATACCTTCTGCGGTACTCAACATTAAGCCAGTTTAAACTATGGTAATGTGTAGTTATGTGGCCACCTTTTCTAATATTTAATATAAACCGAATGCAGGAGTTAAGGGACCTTTATGATTTTAAATTCATTTCAGAGGTTAGACCAGCATAAACTAGGGAACAATAATCAAAATAAGGAAATATTAATGTACTAACGAGCTGTTTACGGAAGGGTATAGGTAGCATGTTTTTATGGAGTTTCTACTGGTATAAGGATTTATGAACACTTTTGCAAATATTGCTAACATGGCTATTCCAAGACAAGATATTAGAAATTGTCAGTCCCAAACATTTTGCAGTTACAACATATGCTACAATTAAATTATTCACATAATTTTGGGGATTCATTTTTTAATTAGTTTTAAGTCTTAATTAATTGTACCTATATATCTATTACTTCCTATAATCATTGGCTTAGTTTTAGAAATATTTAGTGAAATAAAATTAGAATTTGTCCAATGAGGGATAGAATTTACATCACACTTAACTCCGGCAATATCAGATTCCAATTCAGAGGGCAAACATTGTAAATATATTTGTAAATCGTCCGCATAAAGCATATGTTCACAATGTTTTATTGCACTATGAAGATCATTAATGTATAAACAGAATAAAAGAGGACACAAAACAGAGCCCTGTGGTACTCCAGAATTTCCCAAGAAGATCTTACTTCATAGCTACCATAGACTGCAAAGATATGAATGAAATCATGACAAAACAGAATCCTAGAAATTTAATAATTTTAATTTATGAAGTAGAAGAGAGTGAAGTAGAAGAGAGAGAGAGAGAGAGAGCGTGAGCGAGAGAGAAACCAGTTGCTAAAAACCTTCGGCCTGAGGAGACCTCAAAACGTATATTTCCGATGAAATTTCGATATCGAAAATATGATACGATCACAAAATCCACTTCCTTTTCCCGAGTAAGAGAAAGTAATAGTCATGTATAATAAATGTATGAGCATATATTATAAATAAATTATCAATTTTATGTTAATACATGTTATAAAAATATAGAGAAGGTAGGAAATATATTTCTGGACAGAAGCCCACGATATACTTGGACACTTATTAGCTGGAGCTGTGAAGCATTACAATGTTCGATAGTGAGCGAACACACGCTTATAGACACATGTACACGAAATATTCGCTACCGCACGGAGATGTTCATTAGATATACGTTAAGGTCAAGGTTATCCAAACATATATCAAGTTTTTTTCTGATCGCCTTTATAAAATAATAAGTTTCCTTTCCAACATATTTCTTCGTTTGTATGATTATGAAAACTGTTAATTACATTTAATTCAGTGAAATTTATTTGAATAGTGTTTATTTTTTATTTATTTCTTCCAAAAGAGTATATTCCATTATTATTGACTTCTTTAGAACTATTTCGATTCTTAATTAACCATTTAAACTTCAACCATCAAAACAACGGAATGACTTTTTTATTCGTTTTTTTTTTACTTCCTCCTACTGCTCTTAAGCGGAAGTATTTCATATATAGTTTTCACCGCAATTACACGTTTTGAGGACCACAGAGTCAGAAAAAATGGTTTTCAATAACTGGTCAGTCTGGCTCAGCATAACTCAAAAATTGAAAAATTCCAGAAAGTTCAAACTTGATATTTCAATTATAATAATTTTTATGTTGCTCGAAATTAGTCAACCGGAAGTATCACCTTACTGAGTGGATGTAATAATAGTGTACGATGTTATGAAAATTGTTGCATCTATTTTTGACGTTAAAAACCGAAAAAAAAAACAATCAGTAATGTCGCATATTCTGGTTAACTGCTTTTGCCCGTAATCTACCTATCAATGCACCTAGACAGAATACCAGGTTTGAGCTTTCTGCGACTTTTCGCATACATACAGACCATTTGCCAAATTTATTTATTTTTACTTTCTGTTACTCCTAGTAAGAGGAAGTATTGTAATCGTGTCAAATTTTCGATATCGAGTTTTCACCGGAAATATCCGTTTTGAGGTCCCTGAGTCCAAAAAAGTACTTTTTAGCAAATGGTCTGCGTGTGTGTGTGTGTGTGTGTGTGTGTGTATGTATGTCTGTGAACAGCATAGCTCAAAAACGAAAAACCGTAGAAAAGTGAAAACTTGATATTCCGTTTAGGTATCCCATGGGATCTGACAGTACGTTATCTGCCAAAATTCCTCAACCGGAAGTACCACTTAACTAGCTGATTTTTTTACTCTTTTGCAATTATCTCAAATTTATTTAAGGAGGTTTTGGGGGAAAGGGAAGAGAGGTTTTCCTCTAAAATGCTATTACTTTCTCTTACTCCTAGTAAAAGGAAGTATTGTAATCGTGTCAAATTTTCGATATCGAGTTTTCACCGGAAATATCCATTTAAAGGTCCTCTGAGTCAAAAAAAAGTGTTTTTAGCAAATGCTCTGTGTGTGTGTGTGTGTGTGTGTGTGTGTGTGTGTGTATGTATATTTGAACTCATAGCTCAAAAACACCGTAGAAAGTTGAAACTTGATATTCCGTTTAGGTATCACCATGGGATCTGACCTGCGTTATCTGTCAAAATCCTCAACCGGAAGTACCACTTTACTAGTTGGTTTTTTTACTTTTTTGCAATTTTCTCAAAAATGGCTCCGACGATTTTCTTTAAACTTAGTATATCAACCACACATACAAAGAGCTACAACTTTTATTTAAAACATTTTTCCAGAAAAATGCATTAAGGGCACTTTTGGGGGAGGGTGAGGTTAGGTTTTCATCTAAAGTGCTATTTCAGTTTATTAGATAATTCTGTCATCTAAATAATGTTGATTAGAATTAAATATGTTGCTGAAATTCCGAGTTTGAAAAAAATCGGATCCGGAAGTGCGTTTACTTTACCACTTTACTAAATGATTTTTTCTCTTTTCGCAATTTTCTCAAAAATGGCTCCGACGATTTTCTTGAAACTTGGAATATAAACTGAGCATGCAAAGATCTACAACAGTTATTTGAAACATTTCTCTGGGAAAATTTATTTAAGGGCACTTTTAGGGGAGGGGTTGGGTAATATTTTTCACAGTTGATTATACAATTCTATCATCCAAACAAAATTAATTGGAAATAAATTCATAGCCAAAATTCCGTGTTTCAAGAAAATTAGTAAACCGGAAGTGCGCTTTTACTAAATAGTTTTTTCAGTTTTCGACGAATCTCATTAAATTTGGTACACAAACTATAAACGCTATCAATTATAATTTGGAGAACTGGAGTAAGAGAAAGTTGTCTGAGTGTTTCACACCAGATTTTTTAAATTTAAGGCGCGTCAATATCTATGGTCAATGGCGCCCGGAGCCTTCTCAGTGCATTGCCGGCCTCCGACAGTGTTCTCTCGTTACAAACAACACTGTCCATTACCGCACAGTGAGCTGTAGAAGCTCCTAGGAAGAAAAAATCTAAGGGCAGCACAGCCGGACTCGAACCCAGGTCCTCCGCGTGGGAATCCAGTACGCTAATCACAAATATTTTTTTCGTATTTTATTGACCTCAAAAAAAGTATTTCCGGTGAAAACTAAATTTCCAAAATTTTGATACAATCGCCTGTACTTCCGCTTACTAGCAGTAAGTGAAACACTTTTCGGCAAAGCAGCCATCCATGCACAGTTTCCGTGATCACCATTTCTTTGTTGAGTCAAAATTATTTCCTCCTCCTACTTCCTCTTCTTTGGAGAGACTACCTCTTCAAAAGCCCATCTCCATTGTTTGTGACTATCGAATATCCTATTCCAAGTTCTGTAAGCCTCTGATTTATTCAGTTATCTTTTAACCAGAGTGGAGAACACTGATTGTGTCAGTGCTTTTGCTCAGAACTTTCAATGTTACGTTTCCACATCAACTACCTTCGGAACTAGCTTCTGTAATCCATGTATCTTGCGACTAATCGGCCACTGGCCCCCATTTTAGCTACCTATAATTTAGAACTCCGGATCTTAGTAGACGAATATAACAGTCTCTTCGTTGCATCTAACTGAAATGTTCGTTTTATATGTTCAATGAAGCTTTGTTTAACCTCCCTGAAGCCTTTGTTTTATCTAGAAATTTATATCAGAGGACCTCCTTAATTCATCTTACATTCGCAGATATCTGCAATATTGTTTTAAAATTGTGGAAAGTATAATTAATTTTGTTTTTTCAATCAATAAATTAAATTAAATTTATAATAAAGTCAGATAATGAAGTAAGAAAAAAAAAATAACTAAGAAGTAATCGTTAAGGGGGATATAAAAGGAAGGAAGGAAGTTGAGGATGATGTAGGGAAATGGCGTAGGTGAGGAGGGTTCCTCGGCCGGCCTTGAATACGGCGTGGCCCCCAGGAATGTATACAAGGTCACTACACCTGTATATACTCGTATATCGTAGTGTTGGTATGTTTGTGTGTGTATATTCAGGTGGTTAGGATGGCACGCCTATACAAAACATATATATGATTGTTCTGTGACTCATCTATATTATATAGAAGATGGGGGATCTAATTTAATTTTTATAGTGAACTCATCAACTCATGTTTATAACATTTAACTGTGTTCACACTTCATTATTAATTAGATATTAGATGATGTTGTACCATCACTCTAGGTTTTATTTAACTAGCTAATAGTAACATATTTACTATTGCGTTGAATATAGTGTCTTTATTGAAAATATATATATATATATATATATATATATATAAAGAAAACCAGTGTGAAATATTCACAAATTTCTTATCATCCTTTCATGCATTTTTAATTAATGTTCTAAATATTGGCAGTGTAAGCCATCTTTCTGCCAGCTGTTGGATCCCTCCCCTCGCTTATATCATTCCTTGGATTTCGAATCAAAAAACTTCTACACTCCAGTTTCAAATTTGGTGAAGTTATTAAATTTTTTCCAGCATGTCATGGACCGGAAACAAATGTTAGATAGATGAAGCTAAGTTTCAACTATAGGGTGGGTGTAACAGTAGTTCACTGCCATCAAGTTCTTCAATATTTTTCTTTAGTTTGACGGGAGGTGTGTGGCCAAACATTGTCTTGCTGGAACAAAACTTACTTGCGATTGACCAATTTGAGTACATTGTTTCTAGTTTTCCGCCGGAAAATTTTGTAATTCATGGAAAGTAATTCGGAAAAGGATTCGTGATGAATTACTCTTTCATAGTTCCAGAAAAACTCGCAACATCGAGATTTTCTCAAATTGTTGTCTTGCACCAACCGGAAATATCGTTTGACCGCCAAAGTCTCAGATTTTGCCAGTAACTTCACTTCTCATCACATATCATGGATTTTTTAAGAGAATTTGGTAAGTATCCATTTCCATGTTGGGGTGTAAGTTCGTGCAACACTATTCAACACGTTTTTTTTTACCTTTCCCATTGTACAGAGATGGCGGCTAATGGTGTCTTTCAAAAATTGACAGTTCTGCAGCAAGTATTTGGATTGCAGCGAGTGCTTGTGGTTGGATTTGACTCTACAGTTTCCCGTAAAGCCTCATCATCGGTCGCCCTAATCCTGTCTGTCTTTCTAAGGTCTTATTACCACTATTAAATTGTTTGAAAATCAAAGCCAGGCAGTATGCTGATCAAGAACATCTTATTAATGTAAGCATTACATCTACACTTTGAGTAAGCGTAGTTTCAGCAACATACACTGTTTTTTTCCAGTAGTGATGTAAAATTACTATTATATCGTAAGACATGGTATGATTTTCTAAAAAAGCTCACAATTAAACTGGCTATTGTAGGGGACATAACATGAATAGTAACATCTAAAGATTAATTTAATATTGTGAATATATGAATGGGTTTTTAATTCCATAGAATTCATAAGGTAGATAAAATGCCATTTTTTTTTTTCAAAAATGGTTTTATATTAAAATTTAATTGTCCTTAATATTATTAAGATGCTTAATATTATCAATGTCCAGGAAGGGATCCCACCAGAAGCCTGAGAGAGTCCTGTGATAAGATACAGCAACATCTCACTAATAGCCTTTTCTGGACCCCTAATGACCATCTTAGACTCCGACAACCCCACTGTGCTCATCCATAAGGATGAATGTTGTGAAGTTATCCATAACCGCAGTCTCGATAAACATTTGCCTAAAGACACACCAACAATTACATATATAAATTTTGAAATATACATATGCATGAAATTGTGTGTTGGTTGCTGAGGAATTAAAAAGAGAAGGGTCATATGAAGGTTATTCTCTTGATTTATTTGAAGAAAGCGGATCACTTTGATCGTCAGAGAGGCTTCTGTTTATTATACACTGGAAATAATTGGTTTTAAAAAATGATTATTGAATGACATTTCTCTTGTAATTTGTGTTTTTTTTATATATATCTAAAAATATACATATTCTAGACAAAAATAGATAACAGTTAAAGATAATTTTAACTTGTAAGTTCAAAGGTCACCCTTACTATTAAAGAATAATATTATTGACAAACTTTGTCATTTCTTTTTCAAATATTCATAATTTTCAGTTTGAAAAATACATATATTTGAAAAACTTATTTATGGATAAAACTTTTTGATAAATTGCCTATTCTTTTTTCGAATTTTTTGATTCTTAGTTTCATTATTTCTTTTTTCTTTTTCGAATAGTAGTTCTTACTAAAGAAATTATTTCGGTTAGTAGTTGAAAAATATTTACTTTCTTTTAGTGCCGTTTTGAAATTCCTTGGATACGTAAAAAGTAAAATTCAATGATTTTTCAACTAAAGAACTCTGCGCAATAAATTCAACAAAATTTGTTGACGCCTAAAATGAAGCTAAAATTAAATTAAAAAAAAAAAAAAGACCTTGGCGTACTCAATAAATTACATAATAACGTTTAGGGGGGTGGAGAAGAACCTGATGTATGAACTTGAAACAAAAACAAAAACATGTTTAAACATAAAATTATAAAAAAAAAATTAATTAAATTATAATAAATTTAAATTAAAGAAAATAATGTTTACCATTGACGTCATAACAATAGAAACATCCTGGAAATTAGACCATGACATTTTGACCCTGAATCGATTTTCTTTTCTCTTTTTTTATCTATTTTTTTTTTTATTTGACTGTCAGAAAGAAATTGACAGTTTGCTTTAATTTTTATTTTATTTCATATATTATTTATTATTGACAATTTTTAAAAATAGCAAATAAATTCTTGCCCAATAATTTGATTATCAATTAAAGGTAGATGTGTTAATGATTAAAAAAAAAAAAAAAAATTTTTGTCAATATCAAGACTGGTTTAATATTGATGCAACGGGAGGGGTTAGCTAAGTGATTAGCATATTGGACTCCTACACGGAGGTCCCGGGTTCGACTCCAGTGCTACCCTTAGATATTTTTTCTTCCTAGGAACCTCTACAGCTCACTGTTCGGTGATGGACAGCGTTGTTTGTAACGAGAGAACACTGTCCAGAAGCCGGCAGTGCATTGAGAAGGCTCCGGGCGCCAATGGCCATAGATGTTGATGCGCCTTAAATTTAAAAAAAAAAATAGTGGTGCTTTAACTTCCACTGTAGTCCCGAGTTTTTACAGTCGCCATAGACTTTAATAATTTTCGTCCAAAAAAACTAACAAATTTTGTTTCTAATTGTATGCGAAACTACGCATAATAATAATAATAACAAATTGTCCAATTTGCACTGAGAAGGCTAAAAAAAAATCTGGTATGAAACACTCACACGAATTTCTCTTACTGCAGTTAACAAAATTGTAACCGACAGTGCCTTTGGACAGTGTTCTCTCGTTACTGACAACACTGTCCATCACCGAACAGTAAGCTGTAGAGGCTCCTAGGAAGAAACAATCTAAGGGAAGCACTGGACTCGAACCCGGGTCCTCCGCGTAGGAGTCCAACGCGCTAATTTTGATTTTAGCATAATTGATAGTTATTTTATGTTTGATCACTGCAGTTTGTTAGATGTAGGTTTTTCTGTAATATATTGCTTCAAACTATTTTTTCCGCTTCATACAATTTTTGTGGTCCTATTATCTTACCGTACTTGCTTGATTATTTGATGCTTATATTTCACTTGATTTAATGCTTTTAGACTTCATTTGTTGTTCTCATTGACTTCAAAATGTTCTAATTTCGGTGGAAATAATTATACAGCATTCATCATATAATTCTTTACTTCCTCTACGTTTTGGCTACCAGTACGTGACCTTCTTCAAAAGCTCTTATACAGTATGCTTGTGAGTTTTCTTGGAATTACTCGAAATCGACCATAATGATTTCCTTTAAACATGAACTGCTAACTGCATAGATACAAACCTATCCCTTTTATTTGGATCATTTATAAAAAAAAAGAAAAGAAAAAAAAACTAAAATTTATTTTAGCTAGTTTTACGGAATTCGTGGCATTAAATTTGAAATAAATGGGATAGGTGCAATGTTATTGGGGCGCTCTTCACTGTCCTATCTGGGTTTAGTTTGGCAGATAGGTACTACCCCACCTCCACCACCGCACTTCCTCTGTATTTATGTCGGAACAAAAGAGCAAAATTTGAAGTTCAAAGTTTATTTTATTTTTAACAATTTGTTAATTTCTGTAGGTATATAATTGTACTAATTAACAGGAATAAGAGAAATTTGTGTAAATCTTCTAGACCAGATTTTTATAATTTAAAAAATAACCATATTAATGCTATACAATAAGTAAGTTTAGAATTGTTAAAAGAGATTTGTTATATGTATATGTGTGAGTGTATATATATGTGTAGCATGTGGAATGACGCACACTTACATACGTACACACACGATATACGGCGGCGGCGCGCGAGAAAAGAGTGAGACCAGAAAGGCCTATGACCTGACTGGGGCTCATCATTGACCTTCGGCTTGCCCGTCTCAAGGACATCCAAGCAGGTATATATATATATATATATTCATGCACATACTACGTATGGACTCCCTTAATGCTCTTTTATCATATTTATAAAATCATGCTCTCTAGTAACATCATTAAACTTAAAACAAATAATTATTGTTCGGGACATATTTTCAAGAAGATAAGTCTAACGTAAGTAAAAATACAGAAAAAAATAGTGTTTTTTTATTTATTTATTTTATCCAAAACAGTTTACTACTACTTTTATTTCTTTGGATCGAATCCAGATTGAGGTGTTCTAAATTTTTATTTGTTATTTACAAAACAGAATATTTAATATGTCAAAAACTCTGTATTGTATATATATATATTATTTTATAATTTATGATATTTTATATATATATATATATTTTATATATATATATAAAGTTTTATATATATATAAAATTAGAGATTGCAGTAGAGTGCCCTCTCCAACAGAGTTCATCAACCGAGTTTGGTTTAAATTGCTTTACTTATATTGTCAAATTTTATCGATTTATTTTTCTTAAAATTTGTTCCATTTAAATGACGTCATTATTTTTATAACAACTTTTTTTTATTTTTACTAAATATAAACAAAAAATGGTGACGATTTTTTTTTGTCTGTTGGTTTTCTTTGGATCGTTTGTTGGTATTCCAAATAAGAGGCAGTATTGTGATCGTGGCCAGATTTTTGAAATTTGTTGGTCACCGGAAATACATGTTTTGATATTGTTGAATGTTTCACACCAGATTTTTTTGTTTTTTTTTACTAAAAATAAAGGCAAAGTAACTTTTTTTTTTATTGTTGATTTCTTTGGATCTACTTTTTTGTATGAAGAGGAATGTGGCACTGCGACCTTGAAAGTACGAGTACTATTGTCCCCTCACTTATGCTGCTAGCAGGGTGAGACCAATTTTAAGTTCTGGTAGGTTCTAGGAAGGATAAGGTCCAAATTCTTAAGCTTTTTTGGTTGATTGCGTTGTAGTCCATCAGAATACGTATTGCAGTCTCCTTCATAGACTTAGCAGTTGCTATTCGTTTCTAGTCACTATTTTTCAAGTGCCTCCCTGAGTTTACAATAACTCTTGTGGAAAACTCTTTTAGCATAATGAGGCCTATTTTTGCTCAGCCTGGTATTAACCGCGTAACTTTTCCAGTATGAAAAGAAAAAATTTTGGCCTACCCCATTCTGGAAGGACAGTGCTCTCTTGATTTCCTCTGCATTTCTTTGCTCTTCTTGGAGACACTAGTCGCTTATTCCTCAAACGGCTTTCTTGCCCAATAAAACGGGGTACCTGCGTCTCGTCAAAATGTTGGCCAGCTCATTACCTCACCAACATCTGGCAGCCAAAATAGGTTAACTCTATTGTTTCATTTAGACCTTAAATCATTAAGATTGCCAAAGTATACTAATAACATTTTAGAATTGATGGTACATGGATCTTAGGGTTTTAATGGCAGCCTGATTATCGAATAGGCTGATAGAACATATCTTCAAATTGCCTGAAAGGTGACAGGACACTTGCTCATTGAATCCGAGTGCTGTTTCTAGACCCAGTCATTCTAACGCCAGTTCCTTCTTCCACTCAGAAGAAGTTTAACTAATAATAGGTTTTCTGAACAAAATCGGAAATCAGTGTTTTCTTGGTGAGCAGTGTTGCTGAATTTTACACACGGATAGTTAAATTAAATAATTATTTTTTTAGAATGAGTTTAAGTTAATTTTCTTTTTTGAATGGAAGGGACAGTGTATAAGTACTCTTCCATACGTAGGCAAAGAAAACTATTTTATAACGAGTCAATTATTACAGACTTTCCATTTCATTGTTTAGAGAAAGCGATAAATTAACGAAGTTGAACATGACATAACTATAAAAAAAATGAATTATTTATTATATTGGTATAATTAATGGATGTAGGTTTAACAAAAAATGAACGGACCGAAAAATATTTAGAAATATGTTTCTCTTTACTTCTGATCGCGGTCAGTTTGTCATCATAGAATTTGGTTTTATTCGAGATGTGAGGAAAAATTTGTAACTTGTCTGATTCCATAAATAACTTTTCTTCCCAGAAAGTAATTAGTGTAAGTTCGAATGTACACCTATTTACTTAAGTCCCAAGTTTATTCTTATTTCTTAAGGAGCTTCCAAAATAACTGGGTGACTTAATGCATTTGTCCAAAGAGGTATGACGGTCCTAGGTTTCTTCTTCCTGGTAGGAATTCAAAAGGCCAGAAACAGAGGAAGAGCAGCATACCGTTCACCATTCTACAATTAAAATTGGCACTGAGGCAGGGCCTTAATTCTCATTAGCTGATTTATTCTAAGGATATGAGTTTAATCTTTCAGTAACAAATCTCAATGAGCAGCCAATAATAATTAAAACAACACAAAAATCTAGTATGGAAACTCACAGGATTTTTTGACTGCAATTAACCAAGGGAAATTGCTTTTAGGAGAGATCTGGAGAAGACCATTGAATTAGACTTAAACTGCCGTTACCTGCTTTCCCATAGGGCTGAAACAGAGGGTGCAGACATACAATGTAGGCAGCCACATACAGGAATACAAATATAATCTTAGGAAACTTTTACTTTACAAGTTTATAGAGAATTTGTGAATTAAAATTACAGTAAGAGATAGTCGTATGAGTGTTTCACATCAGATTTAATTACACAAGATTACTGGGTCTTATAAATGGTATAACATTATAATTATTTTGTTTTTTGTTTTTTTTTTTGTTTAGGACATAGGTGTTATCATCTGAATTGTAATTCACTAGACAGCGCTTCTATCAATCCAAAGAAAGGACTAAACAGTCACTTTAGTGGTATACACGTCTGAGATTTTCTAGAACCCACCCCTAAAAGCAATGTCACAATTATATATGTCCGTTGTTATTATAGTGCAAAGTTTAAAGAAAATCATTGGCAGCCATTTTCATAGGAAACAAAAAAAAAATTATCAATAATAATCTACTTTTGGTTACCGAAATTTGAAGAAAAAAACTTCCGTCTTAGATTCCTACGGGTTGCACCTAAAACGGAATATCAAGTTTGTATTTCCTGTGTTCGTTTTTTTTTTTGCCTTTTTTTTAAATTCTCAAAGGGACCTCATAATATGCATTTCCGGTGAATACTTAATTTTGAAAAAATTGGTCACACTTACAATATGATAAATATTGTAACAAACATTAATATATAAAAATAGAATATGTATATAAAGATCGTCGACCTTAAAACTGGAAATGATCAATGAATTACAAACGCTATTATTACTAATCATTATAAATACAAATATATTTTTTTATTTTTAATAAATAGTAATACAAACAAGTTTTCTTTAATTCTTTATTTTTACTTTATTTTTTTATACATATATTAAAATTAATAACCTTGCGTTATATATCGATATTATATAATATATATATATTATATATGTATGATAAATATACTATCAATTTCCTTCCGGCTTTATATATCTAATATTGTTCTTCGGAGTGTTCTTGAATTTTCTTATTTATCTTGAACAACATCTTAAAAATTCTACAAAAGCATTTAATATAACTTAACATAATATTGGTGGTAGAATCGTAGGTATTACTGAAATCGCAGTTTAATACAAGCTTCTGGATCAAGCTTCTAGATTTTTTATGGAAGCGTGCTTCTTTTTATTGGTTTCTGATTCAAATTCTCATCCATCGTCCCGAGTATGGTTCGTAAAGTTTGTATAAAGAGCTATCAACTTTAAGTTTCCATTATGCACCACAGAATGGTTGTTTTTAACAAGAAGGCATAACAATGGGTACAATCCAAGATTTTATTCAGCATTGCAAATCCAATTATATATTCAGAAGTGTTTGTAATTAGTATGCAAAGTTTAGAGAAAATAATGGATCCATTTCTGAGAAAAAATGGAAAAACTGACCCCGGAATAAACATTTTTGAGATTTTGAATGTAACTTTCTCTACGCAGGAAAAACCAAGTGGAGTTTCCTGCAATTTAACGTTTTGTTTATTTATGCTGAATACATATATACATACAATAAATACATACATACAGATCGTTTTCGTATTCAAGGGACTTCAAGAAAAATATATTTCCGGTGGAAAATCTGACAAGTAATGCCAAAATGCTTTCTTATCGTATACAGGCTATCCTGAAGTTATGTTTGTTATGAAACGAACAAAAGTAATAGGTATAACGAAAAGGTAAACAAACAAACAAATAGTACCAATCGGACGTTATTTTAAAGTTAACACATATGTAAGTTTAATGTAATTCACCATATTGATGGCGGTTTGTAGAAGTGATTCTGTTGACCTCGCTATCACTTAGTTAGAAGGGGGGGGCGACGGCAGTGCCACTAGGAAAGTGAGAGTGTCAAAATTGAAAGTGAGTTTGTTGTGTGTGTGTGTGTGTGTATATAAGTGAGAGTTGAATGTTCTAATGTGTTGTGGCCAGTGAGTGCTGTGTCACTTGAACAAACATTTTCTTCATGTGTTTGCGTTACGCACTGATTACTTATTTAAATTACAAGTTCATTTCTCGTTTATTTATTTTCTAACCTTGTTGAATTCACCATTCAGACAAGAGTGTTTTAAATGATATGGTTAAAAAGATCTTCAATGATTGGCTATTTTTTTATTTTATTCTAGAAATTGACGACGGCCTTAAGTAAATATGTATGTTTGTGATAAATAAAGAATAAATTAATAAATAAATAAAAAATATAGAATTGAGATAATACTCAATTATTATAAATGATGGGTGCTCGAAGGTGCGGGACCTAAGCCAATATGGCTCTTATCCCAACGCAAACAAAAACATACTCCTTAGTAGACTCCCCCAGCAATCTGCCTGCCTGACTACAATATCTTATGATATCCTTTAACTCCAACCCCCCCAAGCATTTCCTTGAAAGTATTATCCACCACAAATATGCGAAACCTAGTTTTGGCGAAACGGGGACACTGACCTATTTAGTGGGACACCATTTCCCTGACTCCATCGCCCGAAAGTCTGGCATAAAAAAACTAATCATCCTGCCTATTTTGTGCAGCTACCCAAGCGTGCCCAGTCTATGCACAACCCAGGAACGTCAATTGTATCCAACTCTGTCTGAGCAGAGAAGATATTTCCAAGTCCCTGTCTTAGAAATTTTATAAATCTATTAGCCTAGAGACACTACTCTATGTCCCTTTAGCGCTTCAGTGACGTTGGACGCAGTAGCTATTGGTCAAATATATATCAGATATAATTTTTTCCATAAATAAGTTAAAATGAGGTGAATTTGAATTCTGTTAAAACTGGAAATTTAATTAAGATATATCAGTTGTTTCTCTTGCACGTTCCGGTTTGATTAATTATTGAGTAACACTGAATTTTTAATAGATATTTTGCTTCTTATATGATTAGAATTAGAATTAGAATGATGCAAGGGGGGACTAAAACCCAGGCACCGCAGCCTCTCATTGAGGCTTATTGTGCCAACCTCTCAAACCTAGTAGTGGAAGCCCCCTCTTCATGAGGTACAAAGCCTTCCCCACCAGTCCTTCCTGGAGTACGATTTCCTCCGGTCTCAATGTGCCGAAGATCTCGTACCGCAGTCTACTTATTGCAACGCAATCGAACAGCAGGTGAGAGGCCGTCTCCTCCTCCTCCTGACATAGTCTACACAAGGACTCTATATCCACCAACCCCACCTTGTGCAGATGTTTTTTGAACCTGTCATGCCCAGTAAACAGGCCCGTTATCAGAGGAATCTGATACCTGCTTAGACCTAGGATGTATCCGGTCCTTCTTCTACACAGCTCTGGCATAACCATTTTGCCTGTTCTGCCCCAGTACTTAGCCTCCAGTATCGGTTATGCTCCCTCCGAGTCCATTCTCTCAGAGACGCCCTCGCCATACTTTTGGCTACCCCTAGAGCAGGTTCCGGCCCATAGAATGGAGCATTCGCTCCCTCCCTGGCCAGTTGGTCGGCTATTTCGTTACGTGTGATCCCCTTATGCCCCGGCACCCATACTAGCCGAACTTTGTTGTGCCGGGATAATGCCTCCAGGGAGTCTCTACACTCCCTGACCAGAGGGGAGGTGATTCTGAACGCCCGAAGTGCATTCAGCGCTGCCTGGCTGTCCGAGAAGATGCATATCTCTCTATTCCTAGAGTCCATACGCAGGTTCTCCTCAGCACAGATCTTTATTGCATAGACTTCAGCCTAGAAAACTGTGGAGTAACCGCCGAGGGGTCTCGCAAAGCGTACCTCCGGCTTAACTCCATATATCCCGGCTCCAGTTCCGCAGGCCATTTTGGACCCATCCGTAAACCAGGATCCCCCAGTCCGGCCCCGTTTTTCCCAGCTTTTAGCCCACTCCGACCGTGACGTTACTATCACTTGGAAGGGGAGCTCAAAGTGGAATGTTGGACAGCACTCCTCCCCAGCCATCTTAAAGATAGGGCCAGCGTCAACCTTCTGAATAATGTCCAAGTGCTTGGCTAGGGAGCTTCTTTGCTTCCATTGGCCATTGTTCATTAGTCTGTACGCACTAGCCCTCGCCTCCGCTTGTATCAAGAGATGAAGAGGAGGCAACCCCAGCAGTACCTCTAATGCAGCCGTTGGGGCACTACAGAATGCCCCCGAAAGCAGCATGCACGCCGGTCTTTGAACCCCAGAGAGGTTCTTCCTCGCACCTTGCTGTTCCATTTTCGGCCACCACACAACTGCCCCGTAGGTGAGGACAGGTATGATGGTCCGTTTATAGAGCCAGTGGGCCATTTTTGGGGAAAGTCCCCATGTTTTCCCGCAGGCTCTGGTGACTCCACAGAGAGACTTTTTTGCCTACTGTGTCACATACTGAAGATGTGCTCCCCAGGTGAGTTTGTAGTCCAACATGATCCCCAAGTATTTCACCAGACCAGACACCTCTAGAGTTCTTCCGAAGAAGTACAATGTGCTAAAACAATCCACATTCCTTCTTCTGGTAAACGGAAACAGAGTGGTCTTAGAGAGGTTGACCATCAGGTCAACCCCTCTGCACCACCACTCCACCACACGCAGGGCCTCACAGGTATATGATTACTATGGGACGATTATTTCCAAAGATAAAATACAAAATTAAATATGATTCAAGATATTATTTAAAAACAAACAAATTATTGAACCAAAAAATTAGCGGGGTAAGAGAAAGCGTTTCTTTTACACTTTCTCTTACTCCTATTAAAATGTGGAAGAATTGCGAACGTATCAAATGTTCGAATTTGAGTTTTCGAACCCGTAATATACATGTTTTGAAGTCCGCTGAATACCAAAAAAATATTTTTAGCGAATTATATATATATTTAATGTGTGTGTCTGGTTTGAACAAAATATGTTTGAAGACGAAAAATTGCTGGAAGATTGCGAACTTGGTATTCTGTTTATAAATCTACCAACACATCTCATACAAAGATTTTGGGCACAGTCCATTGCCGTTAGTACTATAGCAACGTTAAGAGTTGTTTCTCAAATACGTTTATGTAGAGTAAAGGAGGCGAAGTTGTATATTAATGGCCAGTCATACATTTTTGACAGTCAGAATATATGTTTAATTTGTAATACCCTAAGTTGTGATTCAATACTTCATTTCCTTTTTGAATGTAAAACATTGTTGCCAATTAGAACTTTTTTTCTATCAAAATATTTACCTTTTGGTCTTGTGTCAAACTCGAATAAATATGAACAATTGTTTACAATAAACACTAAAGAACAACTAAGCTCCATATATAATTTCTGCAAACAAGCCGTTAAGATTAGAAGTTTTGTGCTAGGAGAATAATCAACTTCAACTTTATTTTATTTGTATTGGTAGTTTATTTTTTATTTATATTTCTATTTTTTATTATTTAGCCAGAAAGTTTATTTACTTTTTACAGAAAAAGAAGGAATTAAATTATTTTTTTATAAATTATTCTAAACGGATTAACATTATTATGATTGTAAATTTTGGTTTTTTACTTGCAAGCAACTATTTTATTTTTTCCTTGCACAAATATTGTTTCTTACAATTTTTTTAAGCTTATTAATAAGTTCTGTTCAATACTTATATTGTATGAATCATTTTTATTATTGTTACTACTATTATTATATTATATGCCCTTAAAATTCATTTAAGGGCAGTTATGTGGGAGAGGTGGGGGTCAGGTTTTCCTCTAAAGTACTACTTCAGTTTATTAGACAATAATGTTAATTAGAATTGAATATGTTGCTGAAATTCAGAGTTTGAAAAAAATCGGATAACCGGAAGAGCGTTTACTTTACCACTTTACTAAATGATTTTTTTTTTACTTTTTCGCGATTTTCTCAAAAATAGTTCCGACAATTTTCTTGAAACTTCTTATATAAACTAAACATACAAAGATCTATAACTTTTATTTAAAATATTTCTCGGGAAAATTCATTTAAGGGCACTTTTAGAGGAGAGGTGGGGTTATGTTTTTCTCTAAAGTGCTATCATAGTTGATTATAGAATTCTATCATCCAAACAAAATTAATTAGAAATAAATAGATGGGCAAAATTCCAAGTTTGAAGAATATTAGTAAACCGGAAGTGCGCTTTTACTGAACAGTTTTTTCAGTTTTCGACGAATTTCACACAAACTATACAAACAGAAACTATAAAAATTGCCAATTATGATTTTGAGAACTGGGGTAAGAGAAAGTTGTGAGTTGTGTGAATGTTTCACGCCAGATTTTTTATGTTAATAAATACCTACATACATATATCCAACTATGAAGTGGTCCTAAAGTAATAACCCTATAAATAATAGTCCATGCCTTAATAAATAAACTGTCTTGAAAAGAGAAAGAAAAAAAAACTAAAATGAAAAATGTGAAACAATTTGAAATGAATTTAAAGGCCATTACTACAATTCATACTGTTACTCCTGAAATGACCTTCTCATTACCTACTTGGCTTTTTTTTTTACATCAATCATCGTCACATTAACACATTCTTTATAATGATTTAGTCATTTATAATCGTACAGCATGAGTATTTAGTTTTTTATAATTAAATAAATCCAACCAGCCTTGATGACATTGTCAGATTTTTTTGTTTTTGTTTTTTTGTTTTCTATATTATGTTAATCTTATGTTTTATATTGTAAATTGTGTCCAAAAATATTCGGCACTTGTTTTTGTAGGGCTATAAATAGATTGAAGTATTATAGACTTTAATTTTATTGTTGTAAGTGAGGGAGTATTGCATCCCATTCAGTTTTTCGAATTATTTTGTGGGCGTGTATGGGTGAGTTTATGTGAGAGGGAGAAAGCGAGAAGAGGGGGAGTGAGAAAGTGTGTTTGTATAGTCAGCGTAACTCAAAAATGAAAAATCACAGCAAGTTCATTAGGTACTTGATATGTTCCTTTAGGTGATATATATATAAAAAAAAAAATACTATGTCGCAACAACCATAATGTTTTTTGCTTTTTCTTACTCCTGGAAGTATTCCAAATTAAGTTTTCACTGAAAATGCATGTTTTGTGGTCCCCTGAGTACAAAACACATATTACTTTCTCTTACTCCTAGTAAGAGGAAGTATTGTAATCGTGTCAAATTTTCGATATCGAGTTTTCACCGGAAATAACCGTTTTCAGGTCCCCTGAGTCAAAAAAACAAGTGGTTTTTAGCAAATGGTCTGTGTGTGTATATCTGAACAGCATAGCTCCAAAACGAAAAACCGTAGAGAGTCCATAACAGTACGTTATATGTCAAAATTTCTCAACCGGAAGTACCACTTTACTAGTTTTTTTTTTTTTACTTTTTTGCGATTTTCTCAAAAATGGCTCCAACGATTTTCCTTAAACTTGATACATCAACTACACATACAAAGAGCTTCAACTTTTATTTGAAACATTTCCCCGGAAAAATGCATTTAAGGGTGGTTTTGAGGAAAAGGTGGGGTTACGGGTGAGGTTTCCTCTAAAGTGCTATTTCTAATTATTAGACAATTCTGTCAACTAAATAATGTTAATTAGAATTAGATGTGTTGTGGAAATTCCGAGTTTGGAAAAAATCTGATTAACGGAACTGTGTTTACTTTACCACTTTACTCAATGATTTTTTTTCACTTTTTTCGGATTTTCTCAAACATGACTCCGACGAGTTTCTTGAAACTTCTTAAATAAACTACGCATACAAAGATGTACAACTTTTATTTAAAACATTTCTCTGGGAAAATTCATTTAAGGGCACTTTTAGGGGAGAGGTGGGGTTATGTTTTTCTCTAAGTCCAAGCATAGTTGATTATACAATTCTATCATCCAAACAAAATTAATTAGAAATAAATAGATGGCCAAAATTCCGACTTTCAAGAAAATTAGTTAACCGGAAGTGCGTTTTTATTGAACAGTTTTTTCAGTTTTCGACGAATTTCATTAAATTTGGTACACAAACTATAAAATTTGTCAATTATAATTTTTGAAAACTGGAGTAAGAGAAAGTTGTGTGAATATTTCACACCAGATTTTTTTTTACCGAATAATCTGTGTGTGTGTGTGTGTGTGTGTGTGTGTGTGTGTGTGCTTAGGTGTTAAAAAAATATCTAATAATAATAATAATAATAACTCGTTTATTTGCTCTAGAATATTTTACAGTTCCTTGGCAAAGGAGTAGTATAAATTACATTTATGTACATTAGATCAAGCTTAGTTCCCTTTTCTAATACAATACTAATAATATTGAAAAATAAACAGAAATTAATGTAATGAAATAATAATAGTAAAATAATAAAAAAGAATTGTTATACCTTAACATCGATAAATAAATAAAATAAGTCACTAAACACAAAAGCAAACTTACTAGGAGGATCATAAAACTACAAGTAAAAAATAAATAGAAAAAATATTAAAAAAATAAGGAAATAATAATACTGGCCTCAATATACAGATAATTCATTACTAAGTCGATTTTCTATTTTTTAAAGTTGCAGACAGAAATTTAAACAGCGAATTTACTTTTACCATATTTAGGCAACTAAAAAAACAAATCATTTTGTCAGTTGGGGATAATGTTTCATTTAAAACAAGATCGTTTAAAAATTTGGACCGATTCAAAGAAAAGGCAGGGCATTCAAACAGAAAGTGCTGGATGTCGTCCTTCTTATTAAGTTTGCAATTATGGCAGACTCCATCCGGATAGAATACAAATCTTCTTCCACGCAATAAAATTCTACTAAATTTTTTACCGGCAAGTCTGATCTGTGCTATTACCCTTATCTTTTCAATATCACACTTATACCACAGGTATTCCTCTGTTAGGTCCAAACGGCTAATTTGTCTGTAGTATGTATTATAAGAACTATTCACAACCGAGTTTACATCAGTACAGACCAAATGATTCTTGTAAGATTCTAAAATTGTCTTTTTTACTGCAGATACAGACTGGTAACTTTCATTAATCAGTAAATAATCATAACCAATGGTTACTAGATAAGATTTTAAATGCGAGTACCAATTAAATATAAGATTTATAAAAGTATTATCAAAATGGGCCAACCTTAAATAACAGATTTTGATTATTCTGCTATCCTCTGACTTCAGCAAATGCAGCCACCATCCAAACATTCGTTTGAATATTTTTAAGCGGCAATGAGTTCTTGAGGTTTCCAATCTTACATAAGCATCGGGCGTTTGAATAGGGAGCCTTAATAAAGCCTTGAAGAATAATAGTTGTCCACGCTCAATAACATTAGAATAAGGACATCCCCAAACTTCCGATAAATATAAAAAGACACTTTCCGCTAAGGAATCAAAAAGAGATACCTTAGCTTCCCAAGAATCCGATTGTATACTTCTTAAAATACTGAGAACGGCTGAGTTAGCAGAAGAAAATTTATTTATGAAGGATTTGCGAAAAACACCTGAGGATGAGAATGGGCCACCCAAATAAGTAACATTGTTACTCACAGAAATTTTTGATTTTTTGTAAAAGAAATCTCTAAATTTTGGCAGGCGGCCTCCTTTATGGAACGGAACAACAACTGTTTTATTAATATTTACTACAAGAGAGTTTAGGTGGCAGTACTGCTCCAATATATTTAAATTTAATTGAGCGTCTGACCAATATGGACTTAAAAGCACTGTGTCATCGGCATACGAAATAATGTTAAGGCCCCTATTTGCATTAAGACTAACACCCTTGGCCCCGTGTGCAACAAAGAAATCAACAATATCCGAAATGTATAGAGCGAAAAAGAGAGGCGAGAGGACCTCGCCTTGCAAGACGCCTTCGTTAATATCTATTTCGGAAGAGAGCTCGTTCCCTTGTGACACTAGCATTATCGGATGAGAGTACATGTTCATTAGGATTCTCAAAGATTTCCCACAAATACCTAAATCATATAGTTTCTGCCACAATTTTTGATGGTTAACAGAGTCAAAAGCTCTTTTAAAGTCAACTGGAGTAAGAGAAAGTTGTGTGAGTTTTTCACACCAGATTTTTTTTCCCCTAAAATCGGCGTTTCAACCACAAGAGTGAGTTTTCGAGCCACACCCATTTCAGTTGGTTGCGAGGTTCAAGATTATCCCTAAAATCGGCGTTTCAAACGTAAGAGGGAGTTTTCGATCAACACTACTTCAGTTGGATGTAAGGTACCGGAAATTCCCTGAAATCGGCGTTTCAAATTTAGAAGTGAGTTTCCGAGCAACACTGAGTTTAGTTGGTTGAAAGGTTCATAGAAATCCCTAAATTCGGCGTTTCAACCGTAAGAGTGAGTTTCCGAGCTTCAATCACTTCAGTTGGATGTAAGGTACAAGAAAATCCCTAAAATCGGCATTTCAAACTTAAGAGTGAGTTTTCGAGCAACACTCAGTTAAGTTGGTTGTGAGGTTCAAGAAAATACCTGAAATTGACGTTTCAAACGTCGGAGTGAGTTTTGAGGTTCAAGAAAATACCTGAAAAGGACGTTTCAAACGTAGGAGGGAGTTTTTGAGCAACACTCACTTCATTTGTTTGTAAGGTTCAAGTAATTGCCTAAATTCGGCATTTCAAACGTAAGTGTGGGTTTTCGAGCAGCAATCACTTCAGTTGGTTGCAAAGTTCAAGAAAATCTCTAAAATCGGCATATCAAGCGTAAGAGTGAGGTTTCGAGGAACACTCACTTCAGTTGCGTGTAAGGTGCAAGAAAATACCTAAAATCGGCGTTTCAACCTTAACCGTGAGTTTTAGAGCGACACCCAATTCAGTTGGGGTTAAGGATCAGGAAAATCCCTAAAATCGGCGTTTTTACGGCAAGAGTGAATTTTCTAGCAACACTCATTTATACACTCTGCACACTCTGTATATGTGTGTGTGTGTGTGTGTGTGTGCTTAGGTGTTAAAAAAATATCTCAATAACGAAAAAATTGCAGGAAGCTTAAATATGGTTATTCCATTCAGACACGAAAGTTTCCGGGCAAAATCCTCTATCAACCGAAATTGTATCTTTTCGGAATGTTTCTTATTTTTCCAATTTTTTGGCCATTTTCTCGCAAACGACACCAACGATTTTTTTAAAACTTTGTATACTATCTACACACATAAGTACCTATCACTTTTATTTGACAACATTTCCCAAAGAAAATTGATTTTTTGGCGGGAATTCTAAGGGATCGTTAGCATTATGTTTTCCTTCTAAAGTACCACTTCAATACAATTTATAGCACTCTCAGCTGCACAGTATTATTGCCCAACAGAAATATTGCTAGAATTCCAAATTTGGAAAAACATCGGTCACTTTGCGGAAAGGTTTCTGGATTTTATAGAATTTTCTCGAAAACAGCTAGAACGACTTAATCTAAACTTTGAATACAAAAATAAAATTCTGTAATGTTTATTTAAACAGATTTTTCCCAAAATTAATTTATGGTATAAGATTTCCAATGTGATTTGAGTTCCTTGAATACTATTAACACTGTGTTCTGTAACTACATTGAGTATCTGAGCCCATTGAGTATTTTGCCCTTCCAGCATGCAACTTCACGCATCTATATTTATGTTCTATATTATGTTTGAACTCCGAATACACGCATCTATATTTATGTTCTATATTATGTTTGAACTCCGAATAAATGTTAATTTTAAAGAAAATTTCTGTTTTATAATTGTATTAACTGCACTGAAAGGAAGAGATTTTTTTTTAGAAATTAGTATGAGTGAGGGCTGTAAGATCGAGTTAAATTTTCTGGGAACATGCGTGTCAGTTCTAAAACAAATAAACTGGTTTTTGTGGTAAATAAAAATTTAATTGAACAATGTTCAAAGATCTTAGGTGTGTTTGTGCTTAGCTGAAATATATAGCGTCAAAAAATAATAACAGACAATTTATCTAATTATCACCTTAGTATACTGCGATCGCTTTAAATCGTATAATGAATAATTATAAGGAAAATAAGAACTTTATCTCTAATTAAAATATAAGAAGATGCAATTTAAATGAAGAAAACAAAAATAAAAAAAAGGAAAAGAAAAATAGTTCTATAGAAGTGTGTAATGTAATGTTGGTGAGGCAAGGTGAACTGGCAGGATTACAATGACCCAATGGCGGTGATGAGGCTCACCCACCTGAGGTCGTCCCAAGGGTACAGAAGGTGACCCACACCTCGTACCATTTAGTTTACATATCTTCTTCCTTCTTGTGTTTTAGTTTTTAGTAGAATTTTATTTGCAACCTAAGTTTGTATAATATGGTAGTAAATCTCTTATTAGTTCTAGTTATTAATCTGACCACTTGTTACTTGTCTATTTTACTTTCTCTTACTCCTAGTAAGAGGAAGTATTGTAATCGTGACAAATTTTCGATATCGTGTTTTCACCGGAAATATCCCTTTTGAGGTCCCCTGAGACAAAAAAAAAATGGTTTTTAGCAAATGGTCTGTGTGTGTGTGTGTGTGTGTGTGTATGTGTAAACAGCATAGCTCAAAAACGAAAAACCGTAGAAAGTTAAAACTTGATATTCCGTTTAGGTATCACCATGGAATCTGACAGTACGTTATATGTCAAAATTTCTCAACCGGAAGTACCACTTTACTAGTTGGATTTTTCACTTTTTGGGTTTTTCTCAAAAATGGCTCCGACGATTTTCTTCAAACTTGATACATCAACTACACATACAAAGAGCTACAACTTTTATTTGAAATGTTTCTCTGCGAAAATTTATTTAAGGGCAGTTATAGGGGAGGGGTTGGGTTAGCTTTTCTTCTAAAGTGTTATTTCAGTTTATTGGACAATTCTGTTACCTAAATAATGTTAATTAGAATTGAATAAGTTGTTGAAATTCCGAGTTTGGAAAAAAACGGATAATTGGCAGTGCGTTTACTTTACCACTTAACTAAATTATTTTTTCACTTTTTCGCCATTTTCTCAAATATGGTTCCGACGATTTTCTTGAAACTTCTTATATAAACTAAACATACAATGATCTACAACTTTCACTTAAAATATTTCTCTGGGAAAATTCATTTAAGGGCACTTTTATGGGAGAGGCGGGGTTATGTTTTTCTCTGAAGTCCTATCATAATTGATTATACAATTCTATCATCCAAACAAAAATAAATAGATGGGCAAAATTCCGAGTTTCAAGAATAGTAGTAAACCGGAAGTGCGCTTTTAATGAACAGTTTTTTCAGTTTTCGACGAATTTCATTAAATTTGGGACACAAACTATAAAATTTGTCAATTATAATTTTGAGTAATGGAGTAAGAGAAAGTTGTGTGAGTGTTTCACACCAGATTTTTTATTTACTCATTCATTAAAATTATCAACTATTATATTTTTATATTATCAATTATTATTTTATTTATTTTCAATTATTATATTTTTATTTTCTATAACTAATTTAAGGCTTTAAGAGGTAAAACTATTTGGTGGTGTATGTGCATTTATTGATAACATTTCTCGGAAAATTGCCCGATGCTCAAACTTGATATTCCGTTTTTTAATTACCACGAAGTTTTTCATTAAACGGAAGCGCAACTTTATTAATATTTCAAATTTATCTCAATTTGCTCGAAAACTGCCTCCAACGATTTTCTTTAACTCTTGATACTAGCTACATACAAATGATGCTTAGTGTTTTTGTAGTGGTTTGTGGATGATGATGAAACAAGAATGAAGCTCGCACGCGGCACTACGGAGAAGAACTGTCACAGTTCAGGATAGCAACTCTAGAAATGACAGCAGAGAAATACCCAGACAGTGAATGGCGGCTGTATGTATATACTGATGGGTCAGCCGTATAATGGGTATGAGAAGCAGAGAATTGGGTTTAGAAGATGAAATAAACTGGTGAATAATGCTGAACACTGTAAATTGAAGAAGTAACACAAACTGCCAGGACTTTAAACGTATAAGAGAAATCAGTTAACGAGAGTTTTAGAGTGAGTGAAGAGAAGGATTAGTAGTCGGTTGCTGACTCGTTGTTAACTGTTGTAAAACTGTCGTATATTATACTATAAACAGTCCCTCTGTAGAGCTAGCTAGCTCAGCGTATATGTACAGAGTCTCCCACTCTAGTCTGGCCTAAGCAGCGAGTGAAATTCTCAATTTTATGTTTCTCTTTTTGCTCTTCGGATCCTATTCAGCCGACAGTGCTAAATGTATTACGGGTGGCAGAAGTTTTCTCGCGGTTCTGACAAATCAGCCTTCTCCTTCCTTCCTCGTGCGACAGTTATGACGGAGAAATGTTCGTGGAGACATAAATACAGCGCTCTATATTTTGTCGCCACCAGGCCTGAGAACAAGGTTGTCATCTTTATAGATTCCCAATCTGTAATTTAGTCCCTGTCTTCTCTAGACTCCACAAATGGAAGAAACCTGCAGATTGGCCGTAAATGATTTGTTGAATGAAGGCAAGCAGGTGATATTTCAATAGATGCCTGGCCATTGCGGAGCAGGCTCACCACCTGGCCAAAGAAGGTTCAAAAACGGGACAACCTGGCCTACCCAATCCTTTAAGAAATGTTAAGGCCTTGGTGAAAACCAAGTTTAAAGATATGGGAATAAACAGATATGAAGAAGAAGGGCAGAAGTAGGAAAAATTAATTTTAATGGGTGGCAGAATTACCATAAGTCTCCTCCGCTCAGCCACTATGCTTTTCTTCCGAGTAATAATTGGCCACCATTTATTGATGAAGCAACTAAATCATATTGGGATTGTCAATAGCTTTCACCACGTGTACATTTTGTAGTAATGTCGAAATAACGGGTGGAACGATCACTTCCCTCACGGCCCGGGTCTCAGACACGTGGTATCATTTGCTCGTAATTTTTATGAGGTAACCTCCGATTTTTATTGGGTCAATAAATATGGCCATAAACTAGGTGTAAATATTTAGGCAAGTAAGTATATCTGAAAACGTTTACTTTATTTGAAAAAAAATTTTCTGGAAATAATTAGTGTAAAATTTTCTGGGCGAGATGAGATATAGATTTCCCACTTTTTATAACACATGAAGAAGAACAATATACTCCCCACGGCTGGTGGGAGTTAAGGAACTTAAGCATTTAGTGAAAATTGCAACTTTTAAGAATACTTTTTAATCAAAACTGTTTGAAAATTGAAATAAGAGAAAGTGGTGTGGATGTTTCTCATACCAGATAATATTAAATTTTCTCTTACTCTTTGGTAAGAGGAAGTATTACGATCGTACGCGTATTTTCGAAATTTTGTTTGTACCGGAAATATATTTTTTCAGGTACTCTGAGTATGGGGATTTTTTTTTTTAGCGAATTGTCTGTGTGTTTGTGTGTTTGCGTGTGTTAACCAAATATCACCAGAACAAAAAATCGCGGGAACCACAAACTTGATATTTCATTTAGGTACTACCATTGTATCTGATACGAAAGTTTTACCTACATACATAAATACGTATCACTTTTGTTTGTAACATTCTCCAAATAAAAAAAAAAATATTGATTATACTTTAATAACGATTAAATGGAGAATATATTGTCCTTCATTTAATTGCCTTAAATATAAAAGTTCCAAGAAATTTGCCCATCAACCGTCCTCCTTAGTTAATTGCTTAAGAAGCGGCCATTTTTGTTTGCATTTTTTTTTTTTTTTTTTTATAGTCTAGTATAAAGATTGTAATAAATCAATTTTCAACAAACAAATGAATTATATAATAAATCGGGAAAAACCTTGTTTTCATAGATAACAGTAATCCTGCCCTTCAGACATATGATTTGTTCATACGATAGTGACACTTATCAGCTTATCAAAATAGCCTTCGTTTTACGCAACGTAATTAACAAAAAACTAAATCTATATATTCAAGTTCACAAATGTTGACTTATGACAACATATGACAATTAGTTGTTGACTTTTCTAAACTTAAGTAACATATTAAAGTTAAATTTTCAATATATTTCAACCCCAAAAAAATGAAATGAAATTGATTGAAGAAGGAAAACAAAGCTTGCTTTTCTTTTTAAAACAATTTTATTTCATAATTTTTAGTTCAATCAATTTTCACTTCAATTTTTCCTGGGATCCTGGAATCTCTGGGGTTATCCCAGCTATTTAAACGCAGTAGCTATTCGTAATAACACTTACATAGCTTTTAAAATATACGTATTAAGGGAAGACACAAGATTAAGAGAGCATAGTTATTATGGTTTAACGACGCACATTGGCACAAATCTAGCTCATCATACACATACACACACACACACACACACACAACTAAACCACCCACACACTCATTTGCACCTGCATATTTCCATAATCGTTTACAGTCAAGTATGTACACTATACAAACATAACCACTAAATAGGGCCTATCCACAGACTAGGTACCTTCCAGGTGACAATAGGTTTGTCATTTTGTTTGTCCATGGTCACACATCTACATCCTAAAAACATCTGTACCCACATTCCATTATTGCCATTAAACTCGCCCATATCTTCATTATGGCTTGTTCATTGACAAAATGGTAGAAAAGAATACTTTCCAGATCGGCTTAGAATTAATTTTTTTAGTAAGATCACATAATAGGATCCGAAGAGAGGTATCTAAAGCAGAGAGAGAGAGACACACACACACAGAAAATTGAGAGTCTCACTCGCTACTTAGGCCAGACTAGAGTGGGAGAGAGACTCTGTTTAAATATAGCCGCGCTAGACCTCCTACATGGGACAGTTTATACACCAGTTAAAACACGTCAGCAACCAACTACTTACCCTTCTCTTCACTCACTCTAAGTCTCTCGCTACCTAATTTCTCATATACGTGTAAAGTCTCATGATCACAGTGTTCAGCATTATTTCCAGTTTATTTGTTCTTATAAACCCTTCTTCTTACAAAGATTCATTGCAGAAATCAGTATTAAAGAAATATTTTCAACTCTTAAAGACTGGTTCCAGTAAGAGAGAGTAGGTGAGTGTTTCACACCAGATTTTTTTTTAATAAAAATGTAAGACTAACTGTAATTTCACCTACAATGAAAAAAATACTTTGATTGATCATAAAATAAAAATTAATAATAAAATCCCTTAATGTTATTAAAATCCTAAACTCTGTATAACATAATCAATTTCTATTTTTCCATAGTTATATTAAAATAAAAACTAATCTCTTAAAGACACACATCTTTTGTTCGTATTTATTACGTTTTACAACATTTTTATGACTATTTTTTATTTTTATTTTTTTTAATAACCTGTTATCATTGATAACTTGTTTAGCATATTTTGTTATGACCTTGCAATATTCTTACTATTTTACATCATTTTTTTACTTTTATGTAACATCATTCTTTTTATATACTTTATAAACCATCACAATTTATAGCATCTGACTTCTTTTTGTTTCATTACTCATTGTAAAAGTCATTCATTACTGATAATAATTTTTCAATAATTTGTTTCCATTTTAGTGCCCCTAGTTGGAGTGATAGTTGAATTACTTATATAATATTAAGAAGATAATCAACTTTTCTCTGTCTGTCTGCTGAACCATTTAATAATAATAATAATAATAATTATAGGTAAAAGTTTTCAACTAGCAATAATCGCACCTCAGGAGACCTTCATTGGTTACGATATTGCCACTGCGCAAGGTTGGTGTATTGGTTGGCGGGTGTTGGTGTATTGGTTATGAGCATGGACTTGTAAGTGGGAGGACCCCAGTTCGAGTCCAGCGTATAACTAAATTTTATATTTGTTTAAAAAATGTTAATAGTAAAGTAGGTGCTTCCGCCCCCGTCCACGACACCTAATTTGGTAGTTGGACGTTAAGCCCGCCAATGTTATAATATTTCAAAGGATAGCTTAACGTTGCTGCTTCCCCTCTTCCCAGAATACTCCCCCCCCAAACAAATTTTCCTGGAAAAATGCTTCAAATAAAAGTGTTATGGAGTTATCAGTTTTGAAAATAGGAAGATTCACATCTTTTCGGACAGCCAGGCTATTGAAGGCTCTCGCCGCCTTCAGAATCACCTCATCCCTGGTCAGGGAGTGCAGAGAAACTCTGACAGAACATTTCCAACACAATAAAATCTGGCTGGAGTGGATGCCGGAACATATTAGAGGATTAGAGGTAATGAAGTAGTCGACCTACTGGCCAGGAAAGTGGACGAACACTCCGTTCTGTGGTCCGGAACCTGTTCTAGGGATAACCAAATGGATACTAAGTGCATCGATCACAAAATGGCTTCCGGAGTGACCACGACACAATCACTGCAAACTAAGTCCAAGACTTAAACACGACCAAATTATTATATCAAAGGTGTTTAAATATGGAACCAATGAACTCAGATGATTATAACAATATTATTAACATATTAGACATTGTTTCTGTTGAAAAATTAAATCATGTCTACTTTTATATCTTAAACAGTCACAACTTGAGGAAATTGAAATTAAGTGCATAATTGATCATTCTAACTTATACTGTAAATTTAGCTTTATGATCGTCTAGATATTGTTTATGTATAACTTTTTAGGTATTCTGTATTGAGTGATTAATTTTTCTTTTTACGTTTTGAATTCTACTTTGCTGTTTTTATTTTTATTTGCAGTTATCCTCTTACAGTTTGGTCTATAGTTTATGTTTGTGTTGTGTATAGTTATGTGAAGATGCATAGGTGAGGAATAGATATAATAATGGGGAGAAAAAAAAATTGAAAGAAGAATAAAAGGAAATGATAGACCAGGCAGAAAAGTTAGATATATAGCTCATAAAGTAAAAACTTATGTATATATTTTTTCTTTGTTACTTAGTTTTCAGCTACCTCTGCATTAATTCGAATTTTTGTTCATATAATCTCTTGATTTTACCCAACTCCCTGTAATAAGCATATTAGGCTTCAATACAGTGTTTATAATAAATAAAAATAAAATATGCAACCAAAGAGACCCTATGTTTAGGAAGGAACCTAAGATTAATCTGATGACAGGCCTTTTTTTCACAGGGCATGGTAGGTTCAAGAAACACCTACATAAGGTTGGGGGCAATCAACTCGGAATCTTTGTGTAGACTGTATCAGGTGGAGGAGGAAACGGCCTCTTTGCACATGTTGTTCGATTGGGCTGCAATCGCCGAATTGCGCTATGAGATCTTTGGCACACTGAGACCAGAGGAGATTATAGTTTGGCAGCGTCTTAACTTCATGGAGAGGGGAGGTTTCTCACACTGTACCTACAATGGAAGCCTCAATAAGCCTCAATTGGTGTCGGTGTCTGGGATAGTGGACTTCAGCCGTCATGTTCAGTCTAATTAATCTTTTGAAAGAAACTCGTGGGAGAAAATCGCGAAAAACTGAAAAAAAAAATCCATTCAGTAAATTAGCACTTCCGGTTGGTGGATATTAACTTCGGTTTAGACTATAGTTTAGGTTCCGTCACCAGAATTACAAAAAGAAAAAATAATAATAATAATCAATCACAAGACTTTCTCTTACTGCAATGTACAAAGTTATGAGAAAGTCTCCAAACTTGTAATTTTTACTGATTGTTTACTTCTCTTCTATTTTACATAAATTGGGAGAATCTAAACTTAATAAAACAATGGAGCCATTCATTAGCTTTCAAGAAGAAACAATTATGAAGAAGCTCATTGCTATAACAGCAACCAAAGAGAGATCAGCAACGAAAGAGAGTAAAGATAAGAGAAACAAACTCAAACCACTCTCTCGGATTGGAGTGGGAGAAACTGTATAAATATAGCGACGTACAGTCCATAGAAAACACAGTTCAGTTCAATACAGTTGAGGACAGTTCAATACATTCAATCACTACGTGTCATTACCCATTTACCATTCTATCTTAAACATTTCTCTATTGCAAAGTCCAGGCAGTCTGTATCACTTAATTAATATATTAGTTAACCAGGGTTAAACAAAGTCAGTCTTATTTCATCAACCAGACAAATTCTCTCCACCTAACACATCCATTATATTTGCAATATGGGCAAAACGTCGGTTTCTAGCAAACCACTGACGCAGTCTCAACACGAAATCTTAAATGTTTTTCATAAAAATGGCTGCGGAAACCTTAAATGATCTTTGTTACTCATGGCGGCATCTATATGCCACTTTTGAGCTATATATTGATTTTGTTGTTGTTGTTGTTTGAGACATCCAGTAGCTCGCACAAGGACTATTTACATTTAAAAAATACAAAATTGTTTCTTATTCACCGAACTTCCAAAACTACATTGGTAGTTGGTAGTGGTTAAAAGAAAAGACGGTAAAAAAAAAAAAAAAAAACAATGTTGAAAATTTTGCCTCAAATCTTAATATTTCCTTTTACAGCGCAACATATAGAAGTAAAAAAAATGTACGATTGTATTAAATGTTGCCAACAATTAATTGTTTGAAACACAATTACCTAATAGCACCACACTTGTTAGCAACAGTGTTGCCATAATGCCAAACTAATGTTTATGCCAAAACAAAAAAAAAATAATAATGCCCTTCAATTATATTCGTGGTGTTTTATTTACGTAGTTTTCTCACATCATATTAAATCTTTTACAAGACAATTAATAAAATTTCTAAATAAATCTTTGACATTTTCTCCTTACTGCTGATAAGAGAAAGTATTGCGATTTCTCTAAATTGAGTTTGTATCGGGTATAAAATATTTTGAAGGCCCAGGAATGATTACGATTGAATGATTTCCTCTATTGAAATATTTAACAAGGAAACATAAAATTAAATGGCGCTGTAGAACAATAGTAGGTGGGCTACCAATAAACATTTTTTGGGAATCGCGAAATTTTGAAGGCGCCAAAAAATCAAATGTCTTAGAAAAAATTGCAAATAAAAGTAATGGTCCTAAATACACATATATTTTAGTTCTATATAGATTTAAAGAAAAATTTCCTTAATAACTGCTACGTTTTAAATGTCTAGCTGTGCCGGCCAAAAAAGAAAATTATAGTGGTTCAACCTTTTATACTGGAGGGGCGTATTCTGTAAATACCAGCAAAGCTTGTGCAATTTAAATTCAAAACTTAACAGACAACCCCCCTCCCGCAAATAACCCCGTAAAATCAATTTTTTGGGCAAAAATATTTCAAATTAGAGAGAACGTGTGAATTGGGGGGGGGGCTGTGAGCATTCCAAGCGTAAAGAAAATCGTTGTAGCCGTTTTTGAGAAAACTCATGTTCCAAAAATTCGACATAGCAGTCAGAAAGTGAAAAATCCATATAAGACTCTTAATTGCTCTAAATCTAATTTGTTGAATATGGAATTCTAATCAAAATGCCACGCGTGCATTGCTTACTGTACTCTATGTGGTGAAAATCAAGTCAAAAAAAAACAGTATTTAGGTGTTTAGCAAAGTATAAGTGTTACTTTCACAAATATATAAAGTACATATAAACACGTTGCCATAAGTTTCCAGACGGGTGGGTGAATTCAGTATCAACAATGCAAATTATGTTGTCCTGATTACGAATAAGGTGATGATATAGATATATTTAAGTTGGCTAATGTGACCGATAGAGTTTGTTAAAGTGAAATGCAGTTTGAACAGCTCGTTTAAGGTCATATTGTTTACTTTCACACACACTACACAGGCTCCACCGTATTTCCATTCAACCAGATTAAAGATTTAAAAGATTTGAAATTAATTTATCTTCTTTGACGGAAAAATCACTTTTATCATTTTCTTTCAAAATTAATCTTCTAACTTTCCCTTTCTCGAAATCACAAGCTGCGGTCCCGTTCGCACAGACAAATAATGATCAATAAATAGTTTTTTCCAATTTTCTTCTTCACTTGTTCTTGTAGAAAGTTTAAGAAACTGTCAAAGAAGTTTATATCTGCAAGTTTAAACTTTAAAATTATTAATAACTTCATTATTTTGTTTAAACAATAAATTTCAATATAGAGGGGGGATTTTAAATTTCGCTATTTATTTAGGGCTGAGCGTAATTAAAGAGCGTAGTGTAGAAATGCAAGCGATGAGCAGTAGCGTTTAAAAAGCTTCATACTGATTTTTTGACTCTAATTGGACTCTTCTTGTCTGGACAAGAAAGTTACCCTCCTTTTTACTTCCTCTTACTGTTAGTTTTCACCAGAAATATCCATTTTTTGGTGCCCTGAGTCCAAAAAAGTGGTTTTAGCAATTGGTGGGGGTGTGTGTGTGTGTGGAACAGCACATCTCAAAAATGAAAAACTCCAAAATTTTCCAACTTAATATTTCATTTAAGTGCTCCCAGAAGATCTGAGAATAAGCTTTTCGTAAAAAAAAAAAAAAAAAAAAAAAAAAAAAAAAAAAAAAAAAAAAAAAAAAAAAAAAAAAAAAAAAAAAAAAAAAAAAAAAAAAAAAAAAAAAAAAAAAATCGTTCAAACCGGAAGTGTCACTTCCGGTGATTTTTCTCTAAAACGGCTCAAACGATTTCCTTTAAACTTTATGTATCAACTACAAAGAGCTACAACTTTTATTTCAAACGTTTCTACGGAAAAATTCATTTAAGAGTACTTTTGGGGGGTGGGATGGGGTTATGGTTTTCCTCTAAAATGCTATATCAGTGTATTAACTAGAATTAAATATATGTTGTTGAAATTCTGAGTTGAAGAAAAACGAATGACGGAAGTGCGTTTTTACTGAAAAGTATTTTTTTTATTTTTCTGTTAATTTCTCTAAACGACACATATAAAAGATCTACAACTTTTGTTTTTTTGTAACATTTCTGCTGATAATGTCATAAAAGGGGGCTTTGTGGGGGGAGTGGTGGGGTTATGTTTGCCTCTAAAGTGCTCTCATAGTTGATTATACAATTCTACCACCTAAACAAAATTATTTAGAAAAACAAATAGATTGCCGAAATTCCGAGTTTCAAGAAAATTAGTAAATCGCAAGTGCGTTTTTTTTACTGAACAGTTTTTTCAGTTGTTCATAAAAACACCGACGAATTTCGTTAAATTTCGTATATATATATAGTTACTATAAAATTTGTCCGTTAGAAATTTTGTAAACTGCAGTAAAAGCAAATTGTGTGAGTGTATCACATCAGATTTTTATATTACAATTTGTATTTGGGGGCGGATTTGAGCGAAGCGCACATTCAAGCGCTCTGCATTCGCAGATGCGGTACCTATCGAAAACTATGAATCGATGGTTGGTATTGAGTAGAAAAAAATCACTTTATAATATTCCATTATAATAAATGCTTAGAAAAATAAATAATTTTATATTGATGACATTAAAATAGAAATAAAAAATAATAATAATTAATTTTCCAAATAAAAATGATGAATATTTACCTTGAAATTCCTGACTACCACTAATCTCCCTTCCCTCCTCCTATTTAAATGTCTCCCTCTATATCCCCACCACCATCACCAGCATCATCTTCTCCTTGACCATGAAATGTTATTGTTTTTATGAAAATTTCGTGTCTTGATTTTTTTTATTATTTTATTTGAAGTGTTTTTCTAAATTCCCATTTCTTGCTTTCATATAATTTGTTCAATTCATCTTTCTCTATCTCTCTCTACTTGAACTTTCATCATACTAAACAAATGTTTCTTTTTTTAAATATTTTTATTTATGATTTTTTGGCAATTTAAAGATCATTATGATTATGTTTATATAATTTTTATTAAATTTTAAATTTAGACGATTTTTTTTTTTTTTTTAATTTGTTTTTGACACTTTTTTTCTTTGCAATTAAAGAAAGTGTTTGTCTCAATTTACACACTTCTATTATCAAACATGATTTATATAATTACTTTCTTCTTAATATTTATGTCTTATTCTTGATAAAATAATCTCATTCCACATAACGTGAACAATTTGAGAGATTTTTTAACGATACTTAAGAGTTCATCATCGATATCACCTTCTCCGCCACTTGTAATCCTCCCCTCTCAATTTCTTTCGTCGATGATCCCTTTACTTACAAACAAATAAAGCAGACGAAGTTTGAAGAAAATCTTTGTAGCCATTAAAGATAAAATCGCTCAAAACTGGAAAATGTAGAAAAATGTTACTAACCAGTTGAAGAATAAAATAGAATAGCTTTATTGGAAATTATAGATACAATTTACTAAGGAAAAACAAATTACAGAAAGGCATTATACAAACAGCATTTGGCATTTGGTGAATTACCGTCAGCCTAGTTAACCAGTTGATGGAGGGCAATGAGAAGGCGGACCGGCTGGCTAAGGAGGGATCCTCCTTACCTTTTTGTGGTCTCAAGCCAGCCCTTGCCGTCACTAAGAGAGGTTCTGTGATTGTCAGATTAGACTTTGGGAGACGAGAGTTTTGGAGAAATGCAGGGAGGGCAAGCAAGGGTACCTCCAGGCTAAAAAGATTTATCAAAGGAGGCTTCAGACCACCTCCAGTACCTTAGTAGGATAGGACTGAGAACCTTGGTGGGTGTAGTGACTGGACACACATGGGTGTCTAGTCATTTGCGTAATATAGGGAGGACGTCTAGTCCCATTTGTCAATATTGTGATGATGGTATAATGGAGTTGATGAGGATAGAAATTGGGTTTGAATAATTAGACGAGATATGAAGACACTGTTATAAAATAGCTATAAAGTTACACAAACTGCACTGGACTTGTAATGATTTTAATAGAATAAAGGGTTAGAGTGGAGTTATGACACGATGTGATGTATATGGTTTAATCTGATAGATCGAATGTCTAGGTCTCTCACTGGCTTAATGTACAGGTTCCCCACACTCTAGCCTGCTTAAGTGAGAGAGTACCAGAGAGAGTCTGTTTTCTCTCGGTCGGGCTTGTGTTCTCTCTCTTGCCGTTACAATGGAGTTAGGGAAACGGTGGTGTATCACTATTTATATCAGTGTCCACAGTTTCGCTGGTACTAGGTTTCGCGTATGTGGGAGGGCATCACTCTCGCAGGACTGCCTGGGAGGGTTGGAGCTAAAAGATATTTTAGGGTACTGTACACAAACCGATAGACTACCGAGGGAGATTAATTTGGAGTGGGTGGAAATTGGTAGATAAAAGCCACATAGGCTTAGATCCCATGCCATAGGCATCCAGTTATATAATAATAATAATAACCACTTGAAGAATTTAGTCCAAACATTTTCTTCGGGTCCGCTAATGATACCTAAACGATATATAAAGTTTGAGCTTACTGTAATTTCTTGTAATATAATATTCTGTAATGATTTTTACTCAAACACTCTGTTGTCCATACATTGACCTCGTAAATCTGATAAACGTACCAGGCCTGTCCATCTTGTACAACAAGGAACTAAAGTTGCAACTCTGTTTCCTTTCTTTACTCCAATGAATTTAATAATCTTTTCAGCGACCTTCTATTGTGTAAATAAAAAGAATTCCAAAAATGACTACTAATTATCCCAGTGTTGATAAATTAATGATAATATTATAATTTTAAATAAGATAGATATATTTATAAATACCCGAAATGGATAGAGAGAGAGAGAGAGACAACAAAATCAGGCGCAGAGCACCTGATAAAATGACTATATAAACTAATATTCTTGATGTAAACGTACTTTTTGAAGGTCAACTCAATCTGTAAACTCTTTTCTTTTATTTATTCTATCAGAGAAATTTGTTTTTTTTTTTTCGTTTTTCCGTTAGATAACATTATTTGCTGAGTGTTGTTCACGTGATTTATATTGATTCAGACAAGATTTTTAGTGACATTAATTTTATTCTCTTAATAGTTTTTATTAAAACGGACTTTTGAAATAGTAATATTCTTATGACATGATCTATAAAACTTGAAAATGCGCTAGTTATTTCCAAAATCCTGAAGATTAATTCAAAGATCAAGTAAGTGTCCATCGAAAATAGAGAAGTAGAAAATCAAAAGTATAAAAAAATCTGATGTGAAACACTCACAAAACTTTCACTTGCTGCTATTTTTTTTTTTTAATAATTTAAGGCGCGTCAACATGATGGTTATTGGCGGTCTCAGTGCACTGCCAGCCTCCGAACGCTCCTAGGAAGTCTCATTGCATCACTGCTACACTCGAACCCGGGACATATTGCACAATTATAATATGTATAATAAAATGGTAAATCTTGAGACTTCAAAATTATACACATTTGTCTCATCATAAATACATAGGCGGTGGATAGGGACAAGTACGCACCCAGGCAGGTATAGAAGTGGATTATATTATAGTTCAGAAGGAACCGTCAATAACATTAAACCAATTCCATATAACATTTGAAATTTAAAGCCAGAAATTCCAGTGATCTGCATACGAAATCAATTTTTTCAGAAAAAATCTAAAAGTTTAAAAGAGATCGACATACATGTAACTGGAGGAGAAACCCCCCCCAAAAAAGTCAAAAACCTATCTATGTAAAGTCGCATTACCGATTAACCGATTTTCTTCAAATTTGGAATTCTTTCAATGCTTTTAATATTATGTAGATATACACGTATAGAATGTTCAATCCCCTAGAACACTCCAAAAATTCAGTTTTCCCAAGCAAAAGTTTCAAATAAAATTGTTAGATTAGATTAGATTCTATGGAAGATTGGCTCTTCAGCCTACGCCACCGCGACCTCCATGGGTCTATTGTGGCATCCCCTAAGTTGGAGACCCCTCTCCAGCCCAGTCCTTTATTTGAACTTTTGGGTCTGGGGAGGCTCCCAGTTGGTCGGTGAAGAGCATCTGCCATCAGAGCACCTTAAATTCTAACTGCCTTAATAGACTTAATAGACCCGAAAGGGGCCCCCGGCTGGGGCTTGCAGGAGTCAGCTTCTCCTCTCCAAAGAGGCGATATCTCAGCCATACAAGCCTCTCGCACTGACATAGAACGTGCAGCACTGTTTCTCTTCTTCCTGACAAAACCTACATAGGCTATCCGTTGCCAGGCCCATGCGATGCATGTGCTTATTGAGTCTGCAATGGCCAGTGAGAAGGCCAACTGCTATCCTTATGGCCTCCCGGCCTAAGTGGAGTAGTTCTGCAGTTAGCCTGGGCGAGTAGCTATGAATGAACGTTTACGCTGCCTTTGGTCTGGGATTTTAGCCCACCATTCCCTTGAACGGCCGTGCATCCATGCCCTAGTGGATGCACTCCTGAGGCATCTTGCGACGCCACAGAACGGTTCAGGCCCGATAAGGGTTCTAATGGAACCCTCCCGTGCCACATTTGTGACCCGAATGCCCAGGTACCCAACCAAGAAGACCTTAATAAGGCTGCTGATTTTCCTAAGTGTACCTAGGCAATCCCACACCAGCCTTGAGCTGATCTCCCACGAGTCAATTGCCCGCAGGGCAGCCTGGCTGTCCGAATAAATGACGATTCTACAAATGACGCACTCCCCGTCTTCTTATTTCGGCGGCGCAGGTAATAATTGCGACTAGCTCCGCCTGAAAGACCGTGGCTTGTCTTCCTAGGCTCACCGAGATGTTCACGCCGGCTCCCACTCCTTCCTCCATCCTAGATCCGTCCGTGTACCACATAGATCCGCCTGAAATTTTCGGCCTGTTCTTCCATGCCCCTCTGTCTAATATCTAGTCTTTGAAGGGTTTTTTGGAGTCATATCTAGGAGTCATTATATCCGAGGGCAGATCTAAAATTGGGTCGCCTCCAACTCCTCGCATAGTTCCTGGTATTTCCCACTATGACTGGGATAAATGGGAGCCTGTCCCTTTAGCAGCCGAGCCACGACTACCCTAGCAACGACTTGGGCGTAGATATGGAGTGGTGGAAGGTTAAATAAATTTGTTAGATATTTATATAATAAGTGGAGATGGTATACGAAGATTGAAGAAAATGTTGATCAAAATCATGTCAATTGCGGTACACGGACCTAAGCGGGAAACCAAGTTTGAACTTTATGCGATTTTTTTGTTTTTGAGATATATTGCTCATACACACACACCACAGAGCATTTCGCTATAAACATTTTTTTTCGTATTCAGGGGACCTCAAAACATGTATTTCCGGTGAAAAGTCAATATCGAAAATTTGAGAAAGGAAAAAAAAAAGGGTTGAAACTCACACATGCTATCTCTGATTTTTTCATTCTTTTTCAATTATCACAGTTTTGAGTGATTTCTTAAAACGAGATTTTTACTATATATGTAGTTCCATTTATTCACACCAGATTGCAGAACTAGAATTATTCTTAACTCGGACCAGACACTCCATCTACCATCAATTTTTTCCGGAAAAATGTATCAAATAAACTTAACAAACTTCGTTTATAAATGCATTGTTTACCTACCTATTTGATTATAGCAACTCTCTGAATGCGTTTTCAGGAGAAAAAAAATGCAATAAACTGGAGTAAAACCTTTTCAAAAATTCGCAATCCCGTTTTAGCGATATTATTCAAAATTAATATTTTTTTTAAACATACTTAATTTCTCCTCTGTATTAAATAGTTAATAGAATCATAGATTTTATTGCATGAGGGCAACTTCCTCACCACATCCTTTACAAACCTCCAAAATTAAGTTTTGCTGGAGGGGAAAAAAATCAAATCAAAGTAATAAGATTAAGATGCTTATATGAATATATTTAGTTACATAAACTTTAAAGAAAAAATAATAATTTTGAACTGAGGAAATCGTGAAAAACTGGTTAAAAAAAAGAAGTGAATTTTACATTTCCGTGGACAGGTTTTTGATCAAAACTTAACCATGACGAGCGCGCATTTTTTTTTGTTTTTTTATTAACTAAGGAGGATCTCAAATATATATTTCTGGGTGACAAACCTCGAGGGGTAAATTTAACACGATCGCAGTACTTCTCCGTAGCTGTAGACGAAGATCGCCGATTCAAGTTTGAACGCCCACTGATTTTTCCAAATTTTTCAATAATTATACTGTTTTATATACATACAAAAAGTGTCTACAACTTTTCTATGCTCAGGAGAGAACTAATAACTTTATTTCCGGTGTAAACTGTACTTCCTTTTACAAACAATAATTGAAAGTAAAAATGTTTTTTTTTATTTTTTTTAAACAATGAAAATTACGTATTACAAATATTACTGCGAAATATGGATGATATAAAAATTGTATAAATTAAGTGAGACTAGTTTAATAAATACATTTTAACGCTCATATACGTATATATTTAACGAGATGAAAAGGAAGATATGTTTAAATTAAATACTAGAGAGAGGATAAAAAAAAAAGTTTATATATGACCTTAGTGTTAGCCAAATCTATTAATATGAGATTATAAATAAGAAAATATAAAAAAAAAAGTATGCAAATTTTATTGAGCCAAATCTTACTATTTCAAAGATCCTTGACAAATATCAAGGGCACATCGTCGCCATATATATTGGATATTTATCTTAATATTGATATATATATATATTTTTTTTTAAATATCTCTTTAAATAAACGTGGTCATACGACTTTTTCGGACTGTAATAATTATTACGAGATATTGAGAAAATATTCGTTATATTTAGATTTGTCTATACGTTCAGCTCTTCTAAATATTACATACGAAATATATATATGGTAGAGAAGCGTACTTTTATACTTATCCTAAAGAGGATAAGTATAATCAGACACTACATGGATATGAACTTTATTGGATACCACCGGAAGAAAGGAAATCGTTTTGTAGCCGGTTTCGAGAACATTACAAAAAAAAAACTCACAAACTTATTCTATAAAATCGCATTTTCTTGAAATTTGGAATTCTATCAATACTTCTAATGCATATTAATATTATGTAAGTGGTCAAACCATACATTAGAAATGGTAGTGGAAAAGCATATCGCTCTAATTCCCTCAGAAAATCTCCTTAAAAATCAATTATCCCAGGAAAATATTTCAAATAAAAGTGTTAGATAATTACGTGTATAGATAGTCGATACAAAGATTCAAGAAAATCGTTGAAGACGTTTTGGAGAAAATTGAGAAAAACTAAAAAAGAAAACACTGCGTGTGTTTTTGCGATTGATGAATATTGCCCGAAACCTTCGTGTCAGATACGGTTGTAGTGGCTAGCCAAATAGAATAATACCAACTTTAAGCTCCTTATGAGTTTTCGTTTTAACATACACGCACGCACATAACAAACATTTGTCACACCTCAAGTATCCTAAGTCAATAATGTAGTGGAATCAATTGTCGTGATTCCTGAGGTATGAAGTTAGATGTCTTGAGGAGGGATTTATTAGGCAGTTAGTTTAGAGAGTTATTGCTTGAATTACTAACATTGAATTTATAAAAATAGAATATATTTTAACAATAATTTGAACGAGCCTAATGGTAACTACAATTAATATGATTTGATAAAAGTAAATAAATAATTTTTTGGGTTTAATAACAAATAATTTAAAGTGATTATAATAAATAAACTCATATGCACAACTATGAAAATAATTATAAGATAAACCTTGTATATGGACGCGCTCGGAACTCAAGTATAACTGCTGCTGTAAAATGATACTGATATAATGATGTGGTTACTCGTATAATGATGAATGATATAATGATCCCCTCTTCCAGTGGGGAGAAGTTTATATTAGTCTTACTCACACACTGTCAAGTGTGTAAGTAAATTCTCACACTAAGACATTTCTAGTAGCGTGCGACCTTGTGCGACCTTGGTTAGGTCGGCGACCAGTGATTCAGGTCAGTGGCCAGATTTGGTCGCCCATCGGCGACATTCAAAGACCAGGTGGCTTCTGTTCAATAGACAGGCTTTATCGGTGCTTGTCTTTGATACCTTTGTGCAGCGGCCGGCTGTGGGGCCACTAGTTATAAATTATTCTTTCCTTTTGTTATATTTTGTGAAGGCTTGGACATTGCTATGTCATTACAATAAGTATGAGAGAAAGTGAGAGAGAGAGAGAAAAAAATAACTTTATTTCTGTTGTTGAAAATTCATTTTCTCACGATAATAAGTGGGGAAATAATACAGAGTTTTCTCAGAACAATATTTAGAAATGTCTTATAGTGTATCGCGTCTTATAGCCCGAGTACAAATGTGGAAAAGTCAAAAATGACAAAACACTCTCTGGCTGTGTTGATAATTCGTTTCCTTTGCATTTGGAAAAGTTTTAGATCTTTATTTATTAATATTGATTTATTAATTTAATTTAATTTATTTAATTACCTAATTAATAATTTTGCCTTCAAAAAAAAAATGCGAGAAGATAAAACAGCTACTTTCTGCTGAAGAAGGAAATTATTAAAGTTCAGTAAAATAAACTTAAATAGAACAAAAAATTGTTTACGATTGTATGTATGTGTTTGTGTGTATGAAGAAAATAAAAGAAGTCAATTTTTTTGGGGTGGGGAATAAATTATAATATTTCATAGAAAGATTTGGGAAGTTTTGGGTAGAGAGTGACGAGGAATTAGAAAATATTAACTAACCTGAGTTTGCCAATAATTAAATTCAAGATAGAAAGGAGCAATTGTGAAGCAAAGAACAATGTAATGGAATAAACAGTCTTCTGTTGTTGAAATTCGCCACAACAGCTATCAAGCGCTATCAGGGTCGGGGGTATGCGCAAGCACGCTGGAAGAAGCCTGTTAACAAGCTATCAAGAAGGTAACAGCAAATCTGGTACAATCACTCAAGGAGTTTGGCCGTTAATGACGAGTCTATAACCACATCTCTTAAAAAGATACTTCAAGAAACTGTTTACTCAATTTGCACTCAACTCTCTGTCAAAAGCCCTTTTTGCAGGCCAGTGAGTTTTCATTAAGCCAATATAATCGACTAGTTTAGGGTAATCGATGGTTAGAACAATCAAGGCCGCTCAACAAGCTGAGCTTCCTTACTAGCAACTCTAACTACTCAGTATTCCACATGGCCAGACGACTCAACATTCTCCGTCCAGTCACTCTATCCTCTTTTAACTTTTTCTTCTTACAAAGTTCGTTAAAATAGCAATTGTGTGTTAGCAACCATCATTACTTAAGAAGTGTTGATAAAATCATTATAATTATAATAATATAATCTAGGCGGAGAAGTTGAAACAAAACAAGCATACAATAAACTGATATCTCTATCAAAACTGAATATTACATAGTAGTTTATTGGTTAGAACAGTAGGCTCGTCTGTGAACATTTGAACCTTTTATCACTTTTTTTTTATCATTTTCAACAATTTTGCTTCTTCTTTTTTTTTTGTCCTTAGTAAATTGAATTTAGTGACCATTGCAATATAGTTCGATATTTTGTAGTTCATTTCCTTATCAAGGTACTTAAGTATCTTGTTTTATCAATTACTTGTTAAATGATGATTCACATTTAAATAAAAAAAAGAAGCGAGGAAAAAATAATTTAAAACATTACAATAATAAATTACATAATTTAGTAACAAACAAACAATCCTTGAATGATGAATTTTATCTAATTATTAATTTTGATATAAATTAAATTTTTTATTATATTTAAAGAAGAGGGGTTTTTTGTTATTGTAATTCAAGTGTTAAATAGTTTTATTAATAAATAAGAAGGAATCCTTATGTAATATGAGAGCTAGATTTCTATTAATGAATTGCTACGTAATCATAGATTTTAGTGTTCGCTGTGCAAGAATAACATCCTCATAAATACGACCTACACTGACACGCACAACAATCATCAATCACTTGCAGAAGAGATTGCGGAAATTGTCGAAGTCAGGTTTGCCTTAGCACTTGTACGCGGAAGCGTGGATTTAGATTTTCCAGTTATATCTTCAGATCTACAAGGTCAAGGTAATATGGAGTTTGGTGTAGATGAATTAGTAAGATCTCTGATGAATAAATGCCGAATAGAGCTGGACTTCTAAGGTGATCCACAATAGCCTGCGGCTAGGTTGGGTGTAATGGAAACGAAAGGGTCATCAGGTTGGAAAAGTGGGAGGCTTGCGGAAGGTCAACGCGGATCGTTAAGTTCCCCCTAAATACTATTTCAATGTACAGTATAGTTCCATCACATCTACATGCTAGTAATAACAGTAGTTCAAGTAAATCTTCAATAAGAATACCTATTTTGAAGAGTACCTATTTTAATTCGTCAAATATAGTACATGAACGGAGTGAGTGGGTCAAAAAGAACCAAATCCATTGTAAACTAGATCTTACTTTCTTCTGGTGTCAATGCATTGCAATTCTGTAAATATATGTGTGCGTCTGTGTCTTTACTTCCTCTTACTCCTAGCCAAGAGGAAGTATTGTAATCGTGTTAAATTTTCGATATTGAGTTTTCATTGGAAATATCCGTTTTGAGGTCCCCTGAGTCCAAAAAAGTGGTTTTTAGAAAATGGTCTGTGTGTGTGAACAGCATAGTTCAAAAACAAAAAACCGTAGAAAGTTGAAACTTGATATGTCGTTTAGGTATCACCATGGAATCTGACAGTACGTTAACTGTCAAAATTCTTCAACCCGGAAATAACACTTTACTAGTTTGTTTTTTTTACTTTTTTGCAATTTGCTCAAAAAGGCCTTCAACGAATTTTTTCTTGAAACTTGGTACAATTTTTATTTGAAACATTTCTCCGGAAAAGTGAATTTAAGCGTACTTTTGGGGAAAAGGAGGGGTTACGGTTTCCTCTAAAGTGCTATTTCAATTTATTAGACAATTCTGTCATCTAAATAATGTTAATGAGAATTAAATATGTTGTTGAAATTTCGAGTGAAAAAATCGGATGCTCGGAAGTGCGTTTACTTTACCACTTTACTAAATGATTTTTTTCACTTTTTCGCGATTTTCTAAAAAAAAGGCTCCGACGATTTTCTTAAGAATATAAACTACACATACAAAGATGTACAACTTTTATTTAAAACATTTTCTCTGGGAAAATTCATTTTAGGGCACTTTTAGGAGAGGGGTGGGATTATGTTTTTTTCTAAAGTGCTATCATAGTTGATTATACAATTGTAATGACATGGAAAGTCATACCAATGTCAAAGTGGTTCCACCCAGCTGCTATCTTAACAAAGGATGGCAGTAATAAAAGAGCAATTTATAACCAGCGACCTAGCAGGCCGCCGTCTTCAAGACAATGCCGGCCAAACAAACAACAAAGCCCTTTTCAATACTTTACATCAAAGCAAGCACCGATAAGGTTGGCCACTGACCTAAATAAGGTCAGCAAACTACGAAGGTCGCACAAGATCGCACACTAGGACAGATGTCTTGGTGTAAGTGTGGCCAACACCGATATATAAACTCTATCATATACAACGAGAGGATTATTATATCATATACGACTATACGAGCACATCTATATACACGAGCAGCAGTTTACGCGACTATACACAGTTTCATTTAAACTTATTAACTTTTAGTAGTGCATCTTAGTTCGTTATTTTATCATTCTAATTTATTACTTATTTATCTTCTATTTATTCCTAAGTATTTTGCTTTTTATTAGTTACTATTTCTAACGTTCAAAGTATTGTTCAAATACAGTTTATTTTTATAAAATCCGTTTAATAATTCGATGCACTAACTTCCAAAATCTCTCAACTAACTTCCGCCCTCTTCAAGACATCTACTACATCAGGAATCACATCAAACGATTCCATTACACAATTCTAACATCCAAACAAAATTAATTAGAAATAAATATAGGGCCAAATTTCCGAGTTTCAAGAAAATTAGTAAACCGGAAGTGCGCTTTTACTGAACAGTTTTTTTTTAGTTTTTGACGAATTTCATTAAATTTGATACACTAACTATAAAATTTGTCAATTATAATTTTGAGAACTAGAGTAAGAGAGAGTTGTGTTTCACACAAGATTTTTTTTAAGTGTGTGCGTGGTGGTGGTTTTTATGTTAAGCTCCAAATAATTGCCTAAATCAATTTACCTTTGGCAGTTTCTAAGTGCACTGTGTGAGTAAATGATAGAGGTATTAATTTTTTTAGAGGTAATGTTCTTCTTTGTAGTAAAATGTGCATTTTATCAGAGTTAGAGTTTATGTTTACTCTCTATTGCTATCTTAGTTTATTATGCAATTCTGTCGTCTGTATAATTATTACTTAAATATATTGGCAAAATTGTAGAGTTGATGAAAATCGATTGTAAGGAAGTGCGAGTTTAGTAAATAGTTTTTTTTTTCATTTTTTCCACAATAAAGAAAATGACGAGTTGTTATTAAACTTGGTATATTAACTGTATAATTGAGAGAGAGTGACCTATCAAATTATGTGTGAAACTCTAAAGAAAAAAATAATGTAGTTTTATTGAAGACTACTAAACATTTTGTAAATAAAATTTGTCAATTTTAAAACTATATAAATCGCAGTATGAGTGTTTCCACACCAGATTTTTAACAAAAATTTATATTCTATACTTTTCCTTCCGCCTCTCACCCCTCCACTTTCAAGTTGTTATTATCAGTAATAAGGGTCAAATTCTAGAGAATTTTATTTATCATGAGGAAAAGAAGAATACAATTTAATAATAATTGAGGCACCCAGAAGTGTTATGATTACAAACACACAAATAGTGCTTACTCTTCCTGCTGACAGATTACTCTGCCTACCAATATTACTTATCCCTCTCTTTGAATCATAATTATTATCTAAAAATTTATTTATATAAAGAAAAAAATTAAGGTCAAATGATTTATTCATTTATTTTACTTTTTTTTTGTCCATTTTTTGTTTTTTACTTATTTAATAATGCGCCATTTTGTAAAAATAAGAGACCTCGATAAAATTTTCCGTATCTCAGGACGAGTGTATGTATCCATTACCTCGAAATAGTGCTTCTCAAGTGCACTAACCTATGCTGAGTTAGAGTGGTAATAATTTTATATTATTTTGTCGTTTAATCAAGGAATATATTAGTAGAACTAAATATTTTGTAAGTGGTAGAACCGTATATTGTACTGAAGTAGCACTTTAGAAGTATGTTTTTAACACTCTAGCATTCTCAAAATTTCTTTACATCGATTTTTTCTCAGAAAATGCTCCAAATAAGTGTGACTTGGTATGCGGGTCATCAGTATGCGAAGTTTAAAACAAAAAAATCTGGTGTGAAACACTCACACGACTTTCTTTTACTACAGTTCAGTTCACACCGTTTTAAGTAATAAATTATTCTTCAAACTTATTATAATCTTTCCTAAACTGTTTCCCTTGTCTTCAATTATATCAATGGGGAGAATCTAAGACATAATAAAAGGGCATTTTTTGAGGAAACTGTATACTCTTCACATCAAAAACTGCTTTAAAACTTTTATTAGTTTTAAGCTGGAATAAAGTTCACAGTAAAAGTGTTAGGTCTCTCGGTTATTTGTAGTCGGTGTAATAAATTTAATAAAATACGTCAGGCGTTTTTATGGATAAAATCATAGACCGATATGATTTTGCGAGTAACTTCGTATACTATTTACACCCATAAATGCTTACCACTTTCATTTGGAACATTTTTCTGGGAAATTTTTGTTTACTTTCTCTTACTCCTATTATTATTATTGTTATTCGTCTGTGGGGAGGGAAACCCTACGCTATCCAAAGCCTCGCTGGGCACATATAGCTATCCCAAGAAAAACAACAACAAGCCGGGTCTATAACAAAAATCCAGACTAAGATTCACCGCAGTCCGAATAAATCGGACAATAACCTTAAGCGGAAATAGCCTAAGCTCTTCCACAGACATCCTATTCCGACCAAAGGTCCTGAACCTAATTCCCTCACAACCCAAGCAATCAGTCATAAGATGGATGGGTGTTTCCTCCTCTGTCTCACAGACTCTACAAAATGGATCCGGCATGGAGCCCCATTATGTAGAGATGTCTCCTTAAACCACAATGTCCAGTAAGAGATCCAACCAGATGCCTGAGAGCGCTCCGTGAAAAACACAGCAACGTCTCACTAATGGCCTTGTCCGGACCACCGATGAGCATTTTGGACTGCCGAAAACCAACTGAGCTCATCCATAAGGATGAATGCTGTGAAGCAGTCCATGTCTGGAAGCTGGACAGACATGTGCCAGAAGACACGCCAACAGCAGGCTCGGGACCAATGAAAGGAAGAGAGGAGCCTAATTTGGCAAACCTATCCACCAGCTCATTTCCAAAAATTCCCATGTGACCTGGCACCCATACTAGAAGCACATTCTTCAGAGTCTTACTCCTAATAAGAGGAAGTATTGTAATCGTTTCAAATTTTCGATATCGAGTTTTCGCTGGAAATATCCGTTTTGTGGTCCCCTGAATCCAAAAAAGCGGTTTTTAGCAAATGGTCTGTATGTGTCTGTGGACATATCCGTGTGTATATATGTAAGTGAACAGCATAGCTCAAAATCGAATAACCGTAGAAAGTTGAAACTTGATATTCCGTTTACGTATCACCATGGGATCTGACAGAAAGTTGTTTGTCAAAATTCCTGAACCCAAAGTACCACTTTACTAATTAGTTTTTTTTTTTTTTTACTTTTTTGCAATTTTCTCAAAAATGGCTGCAACGATTTTCTTGAAACTTAGTGCATCAACTAACATCTACAACTTTTTTATTTGTAACATTTCTCTGGTCAAATTCATTTAAGGGTACTTTTTTGGGGGAAGGGTAATTTTACCGCTTTCTCTAAAGTGCTATTTTAGTTTATTAGACAATTCTGTCATCTAAATAATGCTAATTAGAATTAAATATATGATTGAAATTCCGAGTTTGAAGAAAATTAGTAAACCGGAAGTGCGTTTTTACTGGTACAGTTTTTTTTCAGTTTTTGACGAATTTCTATAAATTTGATACACTAACTATAAAATTTGTCAATTAAAATTTTTGAGAACGGGAGTAAGAGAAAGTTGTGTGAGTGTTTCTCACCAGATTTTTTTTTTTTTGTTGGCGGTTTCTGAGACGTTAAGCCTCCCTCCCTCTAAAACATCATTTCATCCAAAATTTATGGTTTTATTATCTGTACAAAAATTTGGATGCATTAGAAACATTGCTAGATAATTCCAAATTTGCAGAAAATTAGTTAACCGGAAGTGCGATTTTCAGAATATAGGTTTTTGAGTTTTTTTTTTTGGATTTTTCTCGAAAACGACGATGACGATTTCCTTTAAACTTGGGTATGTTAACGTCATAGATAAAAACGTATCACTTTTATTTGAAACATTTTTCTGAAAAATTTGTTATTAATTAGTTCTAAGGAATCTGAGACGTTCAAATTCAAATTTTGTGTTTCTTCAATATTATTGGCGCTCTCTACAATATAATCATTCTCTATCTGCCTGAGTTGATAGGTTAGTATAGCCTCCCTCCATGCGCACACACACACACACACACACACACACACACACACACACACCCACACACACACCCACACCACACACACACACACAGACCTGTAATATATATGTTAGGACATAAGAGTGAAATTTGAATTAAAGAAAATTTTTCATATTATATATATATAACTGTATTAAGGAGAAGTAATAGAAAATCATGTGTGTGTTTCACAAAATGTAAAAAGCAAAATTTCCACTTTTATTTTGCAGTTTCCCAGACTTTTAGTAGAACATTTTTCTTTTGCACACGCTTATGAGCGAAGTAAATTTATATAAAGGTTAGTTAAAAAAAAAAATAGAATGTCTGATGAATCTAGTTTGTCTACTGTATTTTTAAAAGTGACAAAATATGAACCAAATATAAAGCATCATATATTGAAGATACGTCAAAAATCTCAATACCATGTTAATTTTTTTAGATATTTTTCCAGAAAAATATGCGAAAACTTAATTTTTTTTTCCTTGGTTACAAAATTTTCGGCGACTCGGATGGATGACAAATTTGAATTTGTAAATTTTTGGCATGCGCATAAAAAAAAAAAAATGTGCACCACCACTTGTGACCTATATAGTTAGTAAAACCATAAAAGCACTAGAAAAAAATTATAAAAAAATGAGTAAGTCTTCAGGCAAGCTTCACTTCCGGATTAGTAAGTTGTCCAACAACTTCGGCTGGATATTAGGAGTGGTACATGCTACGGTATTTCTGTTTAGTCACTAGAGTTTCCGTTTTTTGGGGTAGTTTTTTTTTCTCTCTCACTCTCTCTCTCTTTCTCAAGTCATAATAGTTATTATTATTATTATTATTAGTATATACTTATTATTATTATATACTTGTTATTATTTGTATATATTTGTCACAAAAGCTGGTACAGTAAATACTATTTAATTCGTTTCTTTTAATTTTTGCTAAGGTTTTGTTTTTAGGTTTTAAAAGTAATGTGATTCTTTTCCTTTGTTTCTTTTCTTTATATTTTGTAAATTTTTTGGCAGCAACTCAGAGTAGAGTTATTTGATTTAAATGTATGTATATACTTCTGTTGTCCTTAAGGGACTAATGTCCCACGACATTAATAAACTTATCTTTCTTTCTTTCTCAAACAAACAAAACATAGTTCTTGAGGTTGGTACATTAGACGTGCTTCTGACAATATTGCTCCCATTTTCAGACGAGTTAGAATTTATTGTATTAAACCTGAAATAGTTCTGTTTAGTTATCGTTTCTAATTATATGTGTTAGGTGGTAGATGAATTGAATACAGAGTTTTTTTTATGTTTCACTATGTCCATGAAAAGCAGGCTACCACAGAAAATATCTTTGAAACAAAACATACGAGGCATGTCCAGTAAGTAAGTGTACTGAATTTTTGTAGGTTACACAAATTTTTATTTGAACAAAAAGATTACCTGATTACCTGGTATATATGTAAGCTATTTTTCGACATAGTCACCATTCCTCTCAATGCAGGTGGTGAACCGGGGTAATAATTTTTAATGTCTTCCTCGAGGTAGTTTCCCGCCAACCCCTTCGTCCACTTCTCCACCTCCCCCTTCACCCCCTCGTCGGTTGAAAATCTTTTTCCACCCATGTGCAGCTTCAGGGAGGCAAAGAGATAGTAATCTGAAGGTGCTAGGTCAGGGGAATGCGCGAGATGGTTCAGGGCATCCCATTTAAACGAGGCAAGCAGTTCCTTCGTGGCGTTGGCCGTGTGAGGTCTGGCATTGTCGTGCAGCAGGCAGACTCCCTTTGCCAGCATGCCTCTCCTTTTGTTCTGAATCGCCCTCCGCAATTTTTTTAGGGTCTCACAGTATCTTGCAGAGTTGATGGTCTCCCCTTGAGGCATATATTCAATTAAAATTATGCCTTGACAGTCCCAAAACACGGATGCCATGATTTTCTTGGCTGAAATTGTGGTTTTGAACTTTTTGGCGGAGGGTGAAGAGGTGTGACGCCACTGTTGAGACTGCCTTTTGGTTTCAGGTGTGTAGTGTGCAACCCAAGTTTCATCTCCAGTAATGATGGAGCGGAGAAATTCATCTCCATGGAGTTTGTAGCGTCTCAAAAACTCTTGCCCGACCTTGAATATTTCACACTTGGCGGGAGATTGGATTGACATTTTTCACGAAACGTATTGTCGCGTCGACAGTTCTCAACGTACTGACCTCGAATCGGTCTCGTTGCGGAGGGGAGGAATCAGGCTACACGATACTGTAGCCAACATGTCGAAAACAAAATCCCTCCGGCCGTGAGAGCCTCATTACACTTACTTTCTGGACATGCCTCGTACATATACGCACTCACAAATACACTCACACAAGTGCGTGCCAATCTCTAAAATCTTTTTTGTTTCAAACTTAAAGGACTTTAAACATTATATACTTATAGAAGACATGATTTTCAGAAGAAACCACAGTTTCGAAATTTTCACATGGTCGTAAATATTTCCTGCTTATTTATGTTATGTATTATAAAAACAAAAAAGTTATTATAAATATAATAACATGTCGGCTATCTCTATCAGAATTAAACAATTTTTTTTTTTTAAAAACTAGCCAGTTTGAACAGAACAGTTTGTATTGATTATTGATTTATAGAGAGATAATGCTATATTTAGAACAATTGTGTCCAACTGTTTCAAGAACAATGCCCATGTTATATTATAGCAAACATAACAAAGTTTTTAAAATGTTCTATTTGTTAAAAACATGTCGTAATTCTTCTAATCTTGAGCATATACTAATATTTTTCTGAAAGTGTTTGAAATAAAAGTGAGAAATCTAAAATAGGGATTATATATAAGAAAATCTGCTTTCCAAAAAAAAAAAAAATTAGAAAACCAAAAAAATCTGGTTTGAAACACTCACACCAGTTTCTCTCACTCCAATAATTTACTTAGTTTAATTGACAAACTTTCTTCAAAGTTATAATTTTCACTAAATCTTTTGCAGAGTCGTCTTCAATATTTTTTGAGGGGGAGGCATGTACCAACCTCTCTCAGCCCGCAGAAAACTCTGTGAAAAGTAGTTTTTTAGGGAAAAAGATACAAACAGAAGTAATAGGTCTCCAATTTTTAGTTCAGTTAACAAGCCTAATTATATAACAGATAATACAATCGTATATTAACTTAAAATAGCCACTTTAGAGGTAACCATAACCCCCACTACTCACCACCTAAAACCCCTTTAAATAAATGTTCCCAGAGAAATATTGCAAATAAAACTTGTAGTTCTTTAAATGTGTAGTTGATATGTCAAGTTAAAAGAAAATCATTGGGGAGCCGTTTTCGAGAAACTCCAAAAAAAGAAAATGAAAAATCCACTCAGTAAAGTTGGTATACTTTTCTGGTTAATGAATTTTGCCTGAAACCTTAGTATCTCCCTGATACAGGATAAACAAAATATCAAGTTTAAACTACCTGGGACTTTCCATTTCTAAGTTCTGACCACACACAGGCAAGCCAATTTACAGATTAGGGCAACTCAAAACATGTATTTCCGGGTGAAAAACTCGCTATAGAAAATTGGACACGATTACAATACTTCCCACTTAATAGTAAGAGAAAATGAAAACACTGGAAAAGCTATGCAGTAAAATGGCCATGCCGAATGTCCAATTTTCATTGGGAAATCTTCATGGCCCAGACTTCGTGGTGATATAAAAAAATTTGCACTTTTAATTAAAATTTTTACTTTTTCTTACTCCTAGTAAGAGGAAGTATTGTAAGCGTGTCAAATTTTCGATATCGAGTTTTCACCGGAAATATCCGATTTGAGGTCCCCTGAGTCCAAAAAAGTGGTTTTTAGCAAATGGTCTGTGTGTGTCCGTGTGTCCGTGTGTGTGTATGTATGTATGTGAACAGCATAGCTCAAAAACGAAAAATCGTAGAAAGTTGAAATTTGATATTCCGTTTAGAGGTCACCATGGGATCTGACTGTACATTATCAGTAAAAATTCCTCAACCGGAAGTACCACTTTACTAGTTGGATTTTTTACTTTTTTGCGATTTCTCAAAAATGGCTCCGACGATTTTCTTTAAACTTTAAACATCAACCACACATACAAAGAGCTACAACTTTTATTAGAAACATTTCTCCGGGAAAATGCATTGAAGGGCACTTTTGGGGGAGGGGTGGGGTTAGGTTTCCATCTAAAGTGCTATTTCAGTTTATTAGACAATTCTGCCATCTAAATAATGTTAATTAGAATTAAATATGTTGTTGAAATTCCGAGTTTGAAAAAAATCGGATAACCGGAAGTGCGTTTACTTTACCACTTTACTAAATGATTTATTCACTTTTTCAATTTTCTCAAAAATGGCCGACGATTTTTTTGAAACTTCGTATATAAACTAAACATGCAAAGATCTACAACTTTTATCTAAAACATTTCTCTGGGAAATTCTTTTAAGGGCACTTTTAGGGGAGGGGTGGGGTTAGATTTTCATCAAAGTGCTATCCTAGATGATTATACAATTCTATCATCCAAACATAATTAGTTAGAAATAAATAGATGGCGGAAATTCCGAGTTTCAAGAAAATTAGTAAGCCGGAAGTGCGCTTTTACTAAACAGTTTTTTCAGTTTTCGACGAATTGCATTAAATTTGGTACACAAACTATAAAATTTGTCAATTATCATTTTGAGAACTGGAGTAAGAGAAAGTTGTGTGAGTGTTTCACACCAGATTTTTTTTCTTATCATTACATTTTCTCCCAAGAAAACCCTTTTTAGATTTTCTTCTTCAAAAATTGTTTCAAACTTATGATTCAAAATTTACTGTTTATATTTGTATCAAGTTTTTAGAAAATCTACGATATAAATCTATGTTTTTCCAAACACATTGAACAGAGCAATTTCTAAAATTTTACAAACCTAAAATTTTCAATGCAGATTGAGAAATTCTCTTCTTTCTTTTTTTTTTGGAAAATTTGATACGATCGTAGTATTTTCACTGTTATCACACAGCCAGAGATAGTGAAAATCAGTCAATTAGGTAAATTTTCTAAGATACATTGTATTGAACAAGAAAGACTGAATGCAATAGTGGGCATTTTCTGAATAATGAAACATTTGGAATAATTAAAATAAAGCACCATTTGAACCTCTATTTATCTCCACACATACGCAGGGAGGAAGAAATACTGTTTGTTGATTGGTGACCTATTTAGGAACGGTCACCATATTTCTGACATTATTATAATTATTATTATTATTCACACACCCCAGGCCACCGTACCTAGCGCAAAGCGCCAAAACCGGTGCCTACATAGTAAGTAGGTAAGTTACCGCCCCTGTCACGGGGAGGCGAACCTCTACTTATCCGTCTAGTCCTTCTAAGAACCGCAACTTCTCGAGCGAACTCCATAAAGTCTTTAAAATTCTTTGCACTTTTGGTCAATTCTCTAGAATCTCCCGGCCAGTTCTCTCCCCTACTTATTAGCTTGAATTCCATATGGATTCTCGCCTCGTCGAGGAGAGGACACCGGAAAAGAACGTGATGCACAGTCTGTGATGCAGATTCTGGAAGAACTCGTATGTGGTTCTCTCTTTCTCTGTTTCATCCCAGAGCCTCTGCCACTTCTCAATCTCGTACTACCGGATCTTTTTCTTTACAAGAGCAGGCATCTGACTGGACAACTCCTGACCATCAAGGAGAATCATTCTCCCTTTCTTATGCTTATGGGTAAGGACCCTCATCTCTGCGAAGAGGTCGTGCGGCAACACCAGTGAGGAGACCGTGGAGGATGTCGCATAGGCCCTTGTTGCAGAGCACAAAATGGCTCATTGCATCCGTAATAGAGTGCCGCTGTACGACCGCTTGTCAAGCCTCTCAGCCCAACAAGCAGCTGCGTACGTTGCAACATTCTCTATCACCCCCTTATAGATGGCCAAAGCCATACCAGTCTTTAGCCCCCACTCACCACAGCCCTCTTTTGATCCCTTGGTACAAGTTGAGACATCTGGAGGCAACCCGCTGAATATGGGGCATAAAAGAAAGCTTCCAATCCAGCAGCACGCCCAGATACTCAAACTGGGTTACATGGACCATTCTTTGTTGGAATGAAGCTTGCCTTTCATGAGCATCACTTTACACTTTCAAACGAAATCTATGGCTATGGAAAAAAAAAAAAAAAAAAACGAAATCTGCAGCTTCTCCCCTTGACACCAATTCTTTATTCGGGATCCCTCTAGCTCTGACGAGAATCTCCATGGACAACTATTGCAAGGTCGTCAGCGTATGCAACCGAATCACAATAATCCGTATTTTCTATAAGCGCAAGAAATTCATCTATAACTAGGTTCCACAGGAACAGGCTCACCACCGAGCCCTGCGAACAACCTTTGGTTATTGGCCTTGAAATCCCATCGGCTTGAGTCACTAGCACCGCCTCTCTTAGGGTGAGCTTGCTTTGAACTAATTTCAGAAGATTTGGCGGATAATCTCTTCTTCTGAGTGACTCCAATACAGTCGGGGACAAGCCCTGTTTTCCATTGACTGGGAACGTCCTCATTTCTTCGGACAATTATACATATTCATTATTAGACACAATTAGACAAATTTCTGACATGTTCTTGTGAGGGACTGGGAGAAGGCGGAACTATTCCTCGAGGGCAAACCAACCAACTCCCGCCCACCTTAAAAGAAATGCTTGGAAAAATCTATATCTTCCCTGCTAACTCAGCTCGTGAGCGCAGAGCAAGCTCTGCCGGGCTGACTCACGATCCCGTGGTACCATTATGTAGAGAGTCCCTGCTAGAGTCTCCTACTTAAAGGCCTAGAATGGTCACTGGCCCGAATGGACAGGCAAGCCTGTCCATAGGCCTACGGTTTTGCAACACCCTTCTGACAAGGCCGGGACTTTGCCTTGCCATTCAGATGAAGCGGGTATTCCGTACCCAAACATATTTCTGACAGTGAAAATACGGGACAAGATGGTAACATTTTTCAAAAGTGGATACACATATTATAAGGCGAACAAACATATTCCAAGATTTTTTACAGCCGTCTCATCAGTGTATGCACTAATATGGAGTTTATTGTGCCCAAGGTGTCAATCACACCTTACAGTAAAATATATTCTTGAAGAATGTCCCAAGCTGCAGGTCTACCGAGATAGAGTACGTTTGCCTAATAATATGGTAGAATTGTTAGGGCCAGGCATAAAAAGACAAATTGTTTAAAATATTTAGATATCTATTTAAATATTTAGGCTTTGGTTTGGAGTGAAGAATATTAATTTACATATATTATATAAACTATATACATTAAATTGTTTTAATTTGGTATATTGTATAGATATATATATTTATTTGGCAATAATATACATATATATAGCTTTTTATATAGGTTTAAGAGCAACGGGGTGCGAAGAATATAGAGTATTCCACCCCAATACTGGTAGGTGCGTATAAGTGTAAATGGTGTTCATTTTGGGATGAATGTATTTATTGGTATGAGTATATTTATTTGTGTGATTCTCGTATGATAGAGATGTCAGTAATTATGATTGGCAATTTCGATCGTGATTGGCAATTTGATCAGTGTGGTTGAATGCCAAAGGCAGTTTTGTAAGGGTGCTAATGACCATGGCAGTTGATGCGGCAAAAAAAAGAAATAGGGAGTTTGTTCAGACAGTCTCAGTAAAAGTGAAAAAATATTGATGTAATGATTTCGATATAATTCCTTTTTCTGTACAAACTTTTTCCATTAGTCGGAACAATTCATGACATTTTCGGCATTTATTTCGGGTCGCCGGAACGCATCCCTTAAAATAGAGACTGGATGGTCACGATAGTGATAGAATGAATATATCATACTCTCTTGTTTTGGTTTCTAAATAATATTTCTATCCTTAAATAAAGCCTTAGAATATTTATATTATTTTATTTTTATACAGACCATTCGTCCTTAAAACATGTACTTCTAATGAAAACGCTTCTTCTTTCATTTTCGAAAATTTGATACGATCATAATACTTCTTCCTCTTAACTAAAGATTAAGAGAAAGTAAAAAAAAAATCAGAGCTATGGGTGTTTAAGATAGAAAAGAATAAGAAGGTATGTGGTATTTGTAGAGGGGTCCAAGTGGTGGGTGAGTGTGTGTTTATATAGAATGTACAGAGGGCAATGACCTATCGCCTTCATCCAGAGCAAAGACCCCTCTGGCCGTTTTAAATACAAACCTTATTTTTTATTTTTCTATTTTACCTTATTTAATAAATACACTCACTTATTTAAACTTTCTTTTATTAATAATTTTTTTTTTTTTTGTGTGTGTATTAGGTATGTTTATATTTTATATATATCTCTATCTAGAGTAGTAACTGGTAATTTCTTTAATAATCCTAAGATTTGTTTTTTTTTGTAGGTAAACTTGCTCTATTTGTAGACTAGTTGATGTTTAGATGTAAAATTAGAACTGTAAACGACAGTGTTCGTAAAGTATTCCAATTCTTCCTTCATAATGCAGCAGTTTATCTGAAGAAAATAGATATGCATCTTGCACCTGCAACCTTCTCTTCCATGAATGAAAAATATCCTTAATTATTTCTTAATTTTTATATCAATCATTTTTTGTTTTTAACTTTCATTTTTAAAAAAAAAAAAAAAAAAGGATTAGAAGAAAAACAAAAAAAATTTTTTTTTTTAAATTTTTTTCACCAGACATTTTTTTTTTTTCTTTTATTAAATTTATTTTCTTCATTTTTTTAATCTGACTGCCTCAAAATAAAAATAAAAATGGGGGGGGGACAAGCATTTTACAAAAAAAATAAAAGGAAAAATTAAAATAATTCATTAATTAATAACAATAATATATTACAAAAAAAAAAAATATTACATACGAACACACTCACACATACACACACATTTTTCTAAAAATGTTTTTATTTTTTTTAATTATTTTCAAAAATATACAATGAATGAATGTTTTTCTTCATTAAAAATTTAAAAAAAAAAAAAAAGAGGGGGAATTTATTTATTTATCACTGGGCCTTTCATGTAGTTCCAAAAAAAAAAAAGAATTTCAGGCTTAGGGTTAATTTTTTTTGTTCTTGTTTTGTTTTGTTTTCAAAATAAAAAGACTTTTGATATATTATTTAAATAAATTTTATTTCTTATCAATTTTTTATTTATTTATTTTTTTTTTTGACAGGACGACAATCAGATTATATATTATATTGTATTTATATTATTTATAGTTTTATATATATAATATTTATATATAATATGCAACAGGAAGCCACGCCCAGTATTTTTTTTGTTTTTTATGTATTTATTTTTGTATGCCTTTATTAATATTTATTTATATAATACATAGCGAAATATAATTCTTTCTTTTTTTTCATTTATTTATATATATGTTCAATATTTACAAATATATATATAACATAAAAATAACTTTGGAGTTTTTTTTTTCTTCAATTTTTATTATTTAATTATTTCGTAATAAAATCTATATATATTTATTTGTTTTTCTTATTCCAGTTACAATTAGCCACTTGTATATAATATATATAAAGGAGAACATAGTGAAATCTTTGTTTTTACAATTTCAAAAAAAAAAATTTTTTTTTTTTTGATGTGGTGGGTCCGCGTATAGTTCTTCAAAATCTTCTTAGTTACATTACAAGAAAAACAAAAAAAAATCCAAAATAATTATTATAGGAACTATTTTAAATTAAAAAATATGAGAATAATAATAATAAAACAATAATAATTAGGCGGTATTGATGATTTTACTCTGTTTTTGTGTTTAATGATTGATGATGTTCAAAAAAATAAAAAGACGTTTGCTTTTAATGATTAAATGGGCGTGTCTTCCTTTTTTTTCTTTTTTTAAAAAAAAAAATGATTTTTCACAATATTAATTTGTTCAGTCTCAATTCTTTTTATCTTGATTTCAAAATATCTAATTTATAAAATAATAATAAGAATATTTAAAAAGTTATTTACACATTTATATAAGGGACTGATACAATATTTTTTTTTTTTTTTTTTTTTTTTTTTTTTATTATTATCGATATTAATATTAGGGTGAAGTGATTTTTCTTTCTTTATATAGGGTTTGTATTTTTTTTTTTTTAATTTGTAATTCTTCTTGAGAGACTAAAAAAAAGTACACATTTTTTATTTTCTATTTTGGACACACACAAATATAACAAAGAAACTCAAGAAAACAATAATCTTTTATCAAAGCCCCACTAAAATATAATATATATCACATTTACAACTTAATAATCTTCCTTTGTTTCTTTTTAATTAAATAAAGTTAAAAACTGTAAAGAGTTGATTAAGAAAATTTTGAAAACAAAAACAAAATAATAGGAATTTATATATTTCTCTTTCATTTTCTTTTTTGGTGCTTTTTATTTTATTTTATTTTTTTAAATTTTGCCCCTTTAATTTGAGCTGATTATATTACATATATTTTTATCATGGTCTCCATTGATTGAAAAAAAAATTTATTTTTTTTCCCCACACAAAATTAGGCCATTGTAAAGAAAGATATTTTAAAAAGAAAAGAAAAAAAAAATTAAAGAAATGAAAAATATTCACATAATTTCAAAAAAAAAAACAAAAATAACCAAAGACTCTGCACAGTGAATAATGGTAAAAAAAATGATTAAAAATACAAAATATGATGACAATATTGATAAAAAAAAAATTTTAGGGGGGTGGCACCTTTAAGAATTATAATTAATTATTTTTAGAAAAATCAAAAAATTGTTTCTTCAAATCCAGAAACAAAAAATAATAATAATAATCAAAAAGTTCTGTACAAAATACAAAAAGAAAAAAAAATATACATTAATATTTTACTTTTAAAAAACTCTCTAGGAATTTTGAAAAAACTTGTATAAAGAGAAAGAGTTCAATTTTATCTTATTCAGTTCTATAATATATATACACAGAGCAAAAAAACATTTTTCACAATTTTCTTTCAATTTATTTCTTTTTGCACAAATATTTTTTTTATTTTGTTTTTTTTTGAGAAAAGGGGAATCAGGGAGGACATACCTATATATACAAGGAGTGGGAGAGATCACATGCAGCGGTTTGATTTGTACCACATTGCCACACACGGCTTTGTACTAATTCTCAAAAAAGTTTTTTTTTCTTTCTTTCTTTAACAATATATTAATTAAATAAAATTAAAACATAAATAGTGTTTTGTTGTTGAGTTTTTTTTTTTTAATATACTCAAGCTTCAAGTGATAACGCCTTCGGTCTGGGCGACGGTGGTGGTGTCTTTTTGGAAAGGTTGAGCGGCTGTGTGCCGACCTGCAGCTCGACAAGACTAGTAGACGAGGGACATGGCGAGGTGGCCGGGCTGTTGCTATGGTGATGATGGTATAGTGCAGGCGATGTACCGGCTGCAGTACCGCTGCCACTGCCACTTGAATTGCTCACTATCACATATGCACCTCTGTTTGGTGTACTGGTGGTTATAACGGATTGTTGTTGGACTGGTTGCTGTTGTTGTTGATGGTGGTGATGAGGCTGTTGAACTTGTTGCTGTTGTTGTTGTGGCTGTTGGCCAGTGGAGGACCATGCACAAGCTTCACCACGCATTATATAATTATGTATAATATCCGTTCGTTTCATCTGTTCAGCTGTCATCCTTGGTCCTTCCATCAAGGATTTGGCCAGTGTTGAATGCGTACTAGACAGTGTAGACGTACTGGTCGTATTGTCCTGTTCAATTTCACTACCACATTCTTTACGCAATGCACGAAACTTTTTATGCGGTTTATACGCTTCATCCATCAAGGAGTTTGTATCGTAAAGCGGTGGCGCTTGTAATACACGTTTCAATACTGGCATATCTTCAATCTGATGTTGTTCTTCTTTATCTTCCACCGATGATCTTGGGCTACTGCACACTGATGTTGGTGCACTACTTGTCAATTTGTCCACTTTTTCCGTACCGCTTTCAATACCACTGTCACTAGGTGAATCCAGTTTTCTAAATGTCCTGTGTATAATTATTGGTTTAACATCTTTAGTATCTTCGTTGATTGTCCTATGATGCCTGACCGGACATCCGCCGGCCAATGTTGCCGCTAGTAATGGGGCGGATGCTGCATGGCTGCTATGATATTCAACTTCACCGGAACACATGGATTCCGTGCTGGATACTGAACCCAACGGGCTTTTCACTTCTTCCATCGCCACATCCGAACTGGATGACCATGTACTACCGCCGGGACTTTTACTTTCATCTTGTTCGCCGACCATATTGCCCCACATTTGTTGATTTTGTTCGGCTAAATGTTGTTGTTCAGTCATTTTGAATGCTAATAATTTTTCACTGTGCAACGTATTTAATGTTCTTAAATCTGGTATTTTCTTCATCAATTCTTGGGCCAAATTTGGTTGATTCGGATGGTTTTGTGACATCATCAGCTGTAAACCGGCCTTCAATTTGTTTTGCATCCTTTCTATTAGCTCAGTATTTCTTAAGCCGGGACGATCTGCACATAAGGTAAACGACAAACAAAGATTAGTCACTGAAGGCACTTTGATGCACATACAAAAAAAAATCAAAAAAATCTATACTTTACTCACCAGGTGCAATAACTACAATTGAGCTGAAAAGCCCAATTTCCGGATCAGTCAGCCTAAGATTGTTCAATCGTTCAGCAAAATCAAACATAGAATCCATCAAGAATCTAGCATTTGATCCACTATGTATTGATTCCCTTTTCAGTACTTGTCCATTCAAACAGATCATGCTGTTATTTTGCGTATCAAACATACAGGCCAGCCGAACTAATAATACTTCAAATACCCCAGCTTTCAATAGTGTAACTTGATCATCTTGTGATAGAAGGCCAAAACCGGGTATCCTCTTCGCAAATTCCACAACACCACGGATAGCCGGTGAAAACCTTTTAGAAAAATCTTGTAACAGTTCTTGTTGGCCGGTCAATGGTTGTGGATTTGGATTCAATGGGCACGCCTGTACATAAAGAAAACAGAAGATATTTGTAAGTTTCAGGATTTTTAATTTATATTTTTTTCTAAGTACTTGAGGAATAAAAAAATGTTTAATTAAGAAAAATACTGACCAAAGTAGGCGGCGATGCGGTGAACGATGGTTGTTCCCTTGCTCTAATTATCATCGGCTCAACCTTTTCCCTAGTATATTCACAAGTATCTAGATGGGCTCTAATCACGGTTCTAAGTAAACGTTGGTCATCCTCAAGTTCTGCGGCCAAAGCTTTTTCCTGGCACTTTGAATTAGTGCTTTGTTGCATGGCTGCTAAAATTCTAGCTTTTTCACGTTTTGGCACACGACCAAATCTGACCGCTGTAACAAATTAAAAAAGAAAAAAAATTAATAAATTGGAAAACTACACGAAATATTTTTAAAAAAAAAGAAAAAAAATAAAAAAGATTTTTGAGCCTTATTGAATTAAATGGAAAGTTTTTATATTTATTTTTTTTTTTTAATTACAAACAAAAAGGAAAATGGGTCAAACATTTAGTGAGAAGCAATCTGTGGAAGCAAACATTTTTGAGTAGGGGGTGGAAACGCGAAATACAATTTCACTTTCACTTGTGTGTATAAAGGGGAGAAAGGAAAGTGTAGTTTGTTTAAGAGTCACGGGCGAAAGTTGTGGCCCAATTTGACCCCACTTAAAATCCTACAAACATCTCCAATATCCTATACTATAATTAAATCTCCAAAAAGTTTTCGGGGAAGGACAAGAAATAATTAAAAACATTTATGTTTAAAAAAAATTTTTATAACATACGTGCATTATGGTAATTGACTACTCCATTCAGTATTCCCTTCAAAATGGGTAACTCTTCAGTCATCATGACTAAAATTTTTCACACTTATTTAAAAAAAAAAAAAAAAACACAAAAGAAAACTTAAAAAAAAGAACTTAATCCAGGTACTCCTTCTTGGTTTGGTAAAAGATTGGTGGGTTCAACCAAAAAAAATAAACTTTTAAACACTAATTTTTTTGAAAAAATTGTTTGTTTTTTGGCACTTTAAAAAAAAACTAGAATTTAAAAAAGAAAATCACACTCCGTGGATAAATTTCAAAAAGAAAAACTTTTCTTAAGAATAAATAAAAACCAAAAATTCCTCAAGTATTTACGGTATCTGTAGCTGAGTACTGTTTCAACGTTTTACACATGTTCGAGTCTTGTAATAAACTGAAGGCTGTATGGCGCGCCTTCTATCGGGATTTTGGTGGGGATATAACAAAACTATATACCCTTGTCAGTTGCTCTCTCTCTAACTATCGTTCTCACTCCCCACCACAACGCGGACGCTTTATACTTAGTAGTAGCTAGTAGGATGGTAATACCCCCACTATTACACCAGCGGCCAGGGATGTACGTCACAAGGTGTACCCTTGAACTTGGGGAGTGTGCAGGCACACACATATCGACCTATATTCCCCCCCGCCGTCCAGCGTCGCCGCGCGCTACACAAACAGAGGCCCCCAACGGCCAAGGTCGACAAATCTATAAGAGAGCAGCACTCACTCATTCGTAATTTTATTACATTAGCTTTTTTCTTTTCTTTAATACTTTTTTCATTTATTATTTTATTATTATTGAATAAATAATATCTATCATTTAATATTTTTTCTTTCATATTATAACTCAGTTATTATGTCAACAAATGTTGCAACATTTTAATTTCTTTAAGAGAAAAAAAATTGTACATCCCACACAGATTACGTAATAACGCTTAATTTAATAAAAACACGCAATTTGGGTAGAATTTTATCACAAGTGTTCTGAGACATTGGTCATTTTCATCAAGAGTACCTGTTGTTGGGTTTATTTTTATAATACTGGTTACAAAACCTTTATGCTAATTAGAAAGAATTATAATTTATTACCCCCAAGATTATTTTACTTTCACTTATTTCATTAAGGAGAAAAGTATTGTAATCCGTGTCAGAATGAAAATAAAAAAATAAAAAAATTGATGTTACATTTGAGGGTTATCACACGTAAAGCCGAAAAGTTTGGATCAAAGTCGAACCAACCGGAAGTATGAATTTACTTGATAGCTTTGCGAAAATTTCAAATTTTACAGTAAAATGAAGTGATTATAGCCACGAATAAACAAACTAATGATCTGAGAATTTGCAGCAGCCTGGTTTCGAAGGGGGCCATGATAACTTTGCACTAAAAGAAGATGGATTATGGCGTTTTATCCGAAAAATGAAATAACATTTTTCCAGTCAGTATACAAAACCTAAAGCTTTGTGGATTATGTATTCCGCTAACCTATTACGACGTTTTATGGGAGGGAAATAGTGAAAAAAGCGAAATTGTTATTTTTATCAAGAATTTTGGTGTAGTAGAACGCAAGAAGGGTGTACTACTACATGTTAGATAGGTTAGAATGTAGAAATCTACAAAAAATCTATAATGGGTAAATGTGATGAGCGTGCTTGCTTAGTGAAACCTATTAAGAGTTTGCCCGAATGGGTATACACTAACCCAAATAGTTTATATCCCTCTGTGGCGTTTAACTTTTATTCGGGTGCGAATACTCACAGTGGTGTCAAGATCATAAAGAAATGACTTCCCCTCGTTCTTCATTCATTCCTTCCCCCCTTTCCCCCACCGGGGAGCCATTATTACCGCCAGGAAATCTTTCTACATTGTCATCTTTAACGTTTCAGTTGTTAATCGCCACATTGCGGAGGTTTTCACCGCTAATACATGTTTTGATGGGCCTGAAAAAGTAGGGTCCGATATATCATTAATCAAAAATGGGAAAAAATCACAGCAAAATGAAACCTGATATTTCAATTAAAAGCTACAAACATAGACGCGGAAATAAAGTTGAAAAGAAAAAATCGATCGGCCGGAAGTATCACTCTAAGTAGATTTTTCTTCTCTTTTTGTTTGAGAGTTTTCCTGAAAACGGCTCCTAATTATAAAAAGAGCTACAACTTTTATATGATACATTTTAAAATTCTTTTTAAGGTAAATTCTCAGGGGCCGTGTGTGACATTAGGCTTTCAACCTTTTTGACTGTATATGTGTAATTTGTAACTGATTAATAACCATGTTAAAATAAATCAAAATTATGTAAGTAAATTGCTGCCAAAAGAATGTGGCATGAGTGTTGCACTACAGATTTAAAAAAAAAGAAAAGGAAAATAATGATAAAAAATTCATTGCTGAATCGAAAAAAAAGAGGGATACCTTGAATGAAAAAGTCTGGAAGGCCAATTTATTACTAAGAAGTAAAGAAATAATAAAGAAAACCGTTAAATAATTATAATAAAACATACAAGTATTTTATATAATATTAAATTCTTTTAGGAAAAATTACAAATTCTTAACAACTTCTTCATACATTTACAATGCATAACAAATTTTCATTTTTAACAGTATTTTGGATAAATTTTAAAAATTAAAAAACTGACAAATTTAATTAAAACCGACTTTAAATTTATTTAAAAAAATATATATTATATTATTATGTATGATCAATGAAACCTTTTTTTTATTTTAGTACCAAATACATATGGTAGATAGTGCTAGCGTTGCAGGTTTGGTGTTTGGTGTAGACCACCATTTAGTTCTAGAATATTCCGCTAGGTTGTGCCAGCGAACAGGGGCGTTGACTTGATATTACAGTGCATTCAACTCTCGTGTGTCACTATCTCTCTTTTATTACTCCCACTATTTTCTTATTTACTTACTATTATTGCAACCATGTTATTATAAGAAAAAAATATAAAATTGAAATGACTTACTTTTTAACGAAAATTAAAAAAAAAAAAATCATGTCACACTAAACTGGGGAAAACAATATTTTAACACATTTAAAAGTAATTTTTTTTTATTTTCATTAAGGAAAACTGCCCCTCCCTGATAATTCTGGCATAATTACTAAATTGGGACAAATATTCTTGTTGAAACAAAATATGTAAAAAAAATTATGGCGCCAGAAGTATTTAAAGAAAGAAAAGAATTTAATATAATATACCGACTGAAACACACATTACCAAAGGTAGGAGAGGAGAGTTCATTAAACTCCACTCACTAGTAGTACCAAAGAGGCACAGCAAATCTTTGCCCTGAATACCATTTATACTTGCTCCACTTCTATATCGCCTCCCCTCGGGTAAATTTACACACACAGCCCATTAAAAAGGTTTTTTTTTTGGTTTATAAATAAAACATATATAATATATAGAAATAAACACATATGTACGAATGTAGTGATTATGTATAATTTTGTATTTTTTTTTTTTAGACATTTTAATTTCACTATCGTTTCTTTTTTCTTCGTTACGAATTTTCCTTGTTTTTTTACATTTGCCAGGACGTATATTTTGAACAGTAATTCTACTATTTGAATGAAAATTCGTCCTGTATTATTTTTTTAAGATGTTATTTCCGTATTTTAGACGTAGCTTTTATTTCGATACTTTAACATTTATAGAGGGGAATGGCTAATAGAACTTATTGTGCTTACTGATTTCCTTGCATGGATTCATTGTTAAAGCTGCGGGATATTCCCCAGCACTAGCAGAGACCAAGGATAAGTACTGGAAAAGTACTTGAAGAGTCTACTTTTTCCCGTTAAAAGTTTCAAAGATCTGTTTAAGATTATAATTAAATATGAATTTTTCTTCGCATTCGGGGGGGCCAATGGCGGATAAAGAAAAGTGTGGATCCTGAAGTTATATAATCCTTAGAAAATTTTGCAAAACACACACACAAAATTCAACTATTAAAAGATTTTATATTTCAAATTATATTGCCAAAAAAAAAAAAATATATATATATTTTTTTTTTTAATTTTTTATAACTTCCCTTCCAAAAAATGTAATTAATTTTGTAATTTTGTTTAAAGAAATTGATCGTGATAATAAATTCTATCCATCTTTGACAATAAAATATAATGGATTTAATAAAATGGAGACATTACAATATATATTTTGTCATTGCTTCCACAGAAAAATTGGCTCGACAATAATAATTACATCTTAAACTAAATATTAATAATCTAGGTGAACTACATACAGACAGAACAAAAAAAAAAAAATGTTTGAAGCTTATTTTATTTTTGGTTCCGAGGAAACTTATTAAAAAAAACAAAGCTCATTTCTCCAAATCATTCATGACAGTGTGGTCATAAAAACTTGTCTCAATACTTCAAAATATTGTTAAAATTAAATGAAATTAAAAAAAAAGAAAAAAAAGTTGTTAAATAACTGGATTACGGTTATTTTTTTTTTTAAATTATAATTAAAAGATATTTTCTTAAACATTTTATAAATTAAAAATAAAAAATAAAACCGAGATTATAGAAATAACTTTATTTAGAAGAGGGAACTGCTCTGCTAAAAGAGTTCCTAAGTGAATGTGTAGTTGTGTCCCAGTTGGGGTCAACGAACTGGCTGACCCAGTTACTAACACTTGGAAACAACTATAGATATAAACATTATATATATATATATATATATATATATTTACTATTACACACACACACACACACAAACTCAATATATGATCGTCTTTCAACTATTAAAACACTACACAAACAAATCATTACTACATACTGACATATATATACATTACTAATAAAGGTAGTCAACATTTTATGTAATAATTGCTACCACTACTACTACTACTACTACAAAGAAACAGCTTTGTTTTTATTTTATTACTTTTTATTTTTTTTTTAATTTTTTTGTCTGACTGTAATATATCTTCATAAAACTTTAATTTACAATTTATTAATCATATTTACAAAATTTTTTACATTCATAATTATTATCTACATTAGATTCGGGTAAATAAAAGTACTTTTTTGCCTTGTACGTCTATCTCTATAAAAAAAACAACTTTATAATGAATTTATTTTGTAAATATGATATTATTGTAAAATTTTGATAATTAATTAAATTTTTAAATAAAAATAAATAAATTAAAAAATTAAATAAAAAAAAAAACACTCACCATCCCTAGACATTCCAACGGCGATACATTTTTTCAGACGACAATACTGACATCTGTTTCTATTGATTCTTAAAATTGAACACTGTTGATTCTTGGTACACGGCCGGTATTGTATTTTCTGTTGTATACTTCTTCTGAAGAAACCCTGTACAGATAATTGAGTCTTAGTCTCGCACAAACATCCCATATTTCTTCTTTTCTTTGATGATTTAGATTCTTTTTCGGGGTGGGGGATGGGGATTTTCTTTCAATAATTTTTTTCGTCTCAGTCAAACAAAAAAGAGAAAAATCTAATTTCTTTTTTCTTTTCTAAAACAATTGTTTGGAAAAACTTGCGAAAAACTTTTAAATTAAAGATTTTTTTTGAAAAGTCTGTTATTTTCTTTTGTGTAAAATATGATAAATTAAAAAAAAAAACAATCAAAAACTAAGAAAACAATAAACAAGACGACGTTCTAGAGTAAAGTGTAGTAGAAAATTTAATCGTAGAGTTTAGCTGTGTGTTGATGTAAGAACAACCGAAGACTGAATAACCAGTCGACCCACTTGTCGGCCGTTACACCCGAACAGCGAAAGTGAACTCGAACGTTCTTACAACTTTACCCCCACCATAAATACAACTACTAATTCTCCTAAACTCTTAAAACATACACGTTATTTTTTTTTTAAACACTTTTTTTTTTGTTGCTGCTGAGAGAGAGTTGTCTTTTTGAGAGAGAGAGAGAGGAGGGGAGTGAATAATATATATATATATATATATATGTTCAAATAAAGAGTTTAAGTGTGGGCGGGAGGTAAACTTTAGGACGCGCGACCTCACAATTTCGCATATTTAAATGGAGGGGGCGCCTTTTTAAACATCAAAAACTAACCGGGGAACTCCCTCTTGTATAAAAAAATTGTTTAGTTTCGTAATAATTACTGCCCTCCAAAGAAATATATATTCAAATATAGGGAGAGTGATAGGCTTTTGGATTCTTTTTCTTCACCTCTGACGCGGAATTTATTAATTTTTTTTTTTTTTGGTGATATAGAAACATTGGAGGGGAAATAAGGCGCCTTCCCCTATATGAGTAACTAACTATATAAAAAAAAATAAAATAAAATAAAATAAAATAACATTTATGTATTTAGAAGGCCGTGGGCCAATATTTTTTTATTCACTCTAGCTCCCATCTACTACTCTTTTAACTATTACTAGGAGTAGTAATAGAACTAGGGAGGCCATTCACCTCTGTACGGGGTCCCTTACATCACGGCACAGCAGTCGTGACACCCACTTAGCGGCCTGTATGCCGGTCATTCACCCCCTTCTTGGCGGCTCTCCCCCACCGGCGGTCCATTGTCTTAGTTTTACTTTTCATAACCGCCAAACAAATATATACATTCACAAATAAATAAATAAATATATATATAAATAATATCCAACATTATTTTATTTTTTATATTTAAATTTAAGTTGACTTTTAAATAAGTTCAGTGGTTTTTTCGTAATACTTTCTCTTACTGCCGTTACGATTATTTCAAATTTTCGAAATTGCATTTTCCCCGGAGAAAATATACTTTAATTCCTGAATGTTAAAAAACATGCTTTTATAGAAATCGGTATGTTATGTCTGGCTGTCTAAATTGTGTGTGATCAATTCAAATCTAGTTTTTTTTTTTCAAAATTGGCGCGATTCTTAATTTCTTTTAAAGTTACTATATCAACTACACCATAGAGATCAATTTTTTTTTTTAATTAAAATCATAATTCATTTTAGGAGAGTTATGGGGAAATTCAACTTAAAAAAAAAAAAAAACTGGAAGCTGTAATTAAAATTGATGTCACAATAAAGGAATTTACATATACCCGAGGATTGAAGTGGTTTAGATTAGCTAGATCAAAACTCCATTCAAGTTACATGGGGAGTGGAATTCCCCACATTTCTTCGTATTCACACATATGTACAATTTCAAGTTTTGGGGAATTTCAAAAAAAAAAAAAGATAAAGCGAAGACTACAAATATTATAAGAACCCAATATAAAATAAGATTTAGCTGTGGATGAGAAATTCTAGCAAGAAATAGAAAAGTTCAGAGGGTTTTAGCACTCCATGGCTAGCGAAGATTTTTTGTGGTACAAAATTTGGTCTAGAAGATGAAAAAGAGCTTGCCTAAAATAGTGAGTAGCAAATTGATTGGAAGTATCTTTTTTGCTGGGAAACAACAAGCGATAAACTCTGACCGAATTTTATAAAGCCCATCAATAATTGGAATCTACCGCGCTGCTAATGGGTGGAGAACTGATTCGTCCTCAAATAATAAAATTTGAAATATGAAGGAAAAAAATTGAGACTCTATTTTGTAGCTCTATACAAAAATAAAAATAAAAAATAAAAAAGTGAAAAATTGTGAAGAAAATCGCCGCACTTTATTGAATAAAACTCACTAATGGTGAAAGTTTATAAATTATATTATATACACCACTATATAATACATAGGAAATAATAATTAAGCTAATGAAAGCAAACTACAATAATAGTTACAACACGTAATCAACACATTATGTATGTTTAATATGGTGGAAATATATTTTATTAAAGCTTGTTCACTTTATTATTAATAAATAAACTATATACTATGTTATATATTCAATGTATGTTTTTTAATTTGATCTGGGTCAGTAACTGTTTATTTGATAAAGAAACAAATTTATATTTAGGTTTATAACACAGATAAATTGATTTTATTTTATTTAGATTTTATATACAAATAAATAAATAAATAAAAAGGTTATTGACATTTGACATTTTGTTTTAAGAAAGTCTTATTTCAAAGAATTGTTTTAAGTTATAAAAACTGTTATAATCATGACGTCATGGTTACATAGAAATGATGGCTTTAAGAGATTATGTTATTTCGTTTTTTATGATGTGTGTGTGTGTGTTTGTGTATATAATTTTTATTTTCAAGAAATAAGAATGGGGGCAAACGATAACCTAAAGTTTTAGAACCTTTCTGAATTAAAAAAAAAGACAAAATAAATTTGGTTTTTATCACAATTTATTCTTGATTGTAGATGGGGGAAATTTTTAGGGAGGTTTGTCCTTTTAAAAAAATAAATAAATAAAATAAAAAAATATACACTATTTTTTGTCCCACTCACTCGAATCTTTGGAATAAATAAAAGAAATAAGAAATAAAAAGGACACAGAAGGACAAAGAGAGGGCGAAGGTGACGGCGAGAGGTAGAGAGAGACAGACAGAGATAAAAGACTCTAGGCTAGTAGTTAGTTAGGTGTAGAGGTGAACGACCGTACAAGTAGGGCAGTGACGTCAGATTTCTACACAGGGGTCAATAAACTCCGCGCCGGGCACCAAAAAGCAAGCCCTCCTAACGTCTCTGTTATTTCTCACTTATGTGTGTGTGTGTGTGTGTGTGTGTGTATATGTATGTATTACATGTCTGTTGTAGTATTAGTCGTAGTGGGGGTAGTGGGGTAACCCCAGCCTGTCGAAGTGAAAGTGCTTACCTCTTAAAATATTGCAACCAGAGAACAACCTAACCAACAAACACTGTGACAGAAGTGGCCAGAGTGGGGAATTTGCTTTTGAAAACTTATATATATGTATGCCTATTCCACTTACGCAAGTATTTCTCTACTGTTTTTTTTTTGTAACTCTGTACACGTGCATTTCAGATTAATAAATAGATAAATAGTTAAATCAAAGAAAAAATAAATCTAATGTCAAAACACTGACATGAATTTCACTTATTGCACTTCTTTCTCTTACCGCCCCCGCCCACAATACTGCACTTCTAATTTACAAAAAAGTTTTTTTAAACAAAAACAAAAAAGTAAAATATAAAGTAATGCCTATTTTTTTTTTAGGCAGGCTTAATGTTCAACTATCAAATTAGGTGTCGCGGGCGGAAGCACATACTTTACTATTAACATTTTTAAACTTTACTGGGCCGCACGAGGGTGAATGGCTGAAGGCGTAGGATTATTATATATTATTTAAGCAAGGCTTAAAATCGGGATTTCCAAATGCTCTTAACCACTATACCAAATCCGCCAATTCTATAAACTCTAAATTTCTGCTAAACTACTTGTTCTTTTTCTTCTTAATCCCTCTTCTACCGTTAATTGCACTACAATGCTGCTTCCATTTGTCTCGATCCAAAAACCAACACTTTCACGGCCCTCGAAAGGATCTTTTAGCACAACAATCCTCCCGAACACCTCCAACGGCCTTCCTCATGGGTCCCCCATGCCAATAACCTTAGCTAACCTCACTAATTCTTCAGCTATTCTTCTGATATAGCCGTACAAAAACGCAGCCTTTACACTATCATTCTAGTATCTTTAAGACTAAGGTTTTTTTTACGTCAAACTTAACCCGGTTGGTCATATTCCTAACGCCATTTCTTCTGGACTGCATTTCCGTTAGCTTGAATCCAACTCGCTCGGTTTTTCTTGCTAGCATGCAAGACTTGTTTGAAAAAGTTCATATGGCCAAATAGGTAGTTCTATCTTTGTTTACTGGAAACTGAGATAAAACTACACAGATATTGGTCTAATCCTCTTTATTATAAAACATTTTTACAAGAGAATTGATTTCAGTTGGTTTCTAGATGAACTGGAATCAGGTCAGGCTACGAACTCTCTAAAGAGTCCCCTTTCCCCTCTTCATTGTAACTGAACAATTTCACCAGCTGGATATAATATTAAGGGCAGTTTAATATGTCAAGTAAAAATTCACACGCTGAAGAAAATCTGACCATTAACAGTACTGAAAGAATTGCAGCAAGAGAAAATCACTGTGAGTGTTTCACACGAATTTGTTTGTTATAATCAGGATACATTATATATATCCAGTAATAAGAGAAAAACTTCAGACATGTTTTAAGATAATAAATTAATAAAGTGAAGAAAAACTTTTTAACAACAATTTGAAAAATAAATACATTTCATAAATAACCTCCACTTGTAATAAGAATTATTCTATCAACAAATTTATTTTATTTAAAAATTTTGTACATTAAATTTATTTTTTCGTGATGTCTTACATTTGACCGAGATAAGATAAAAAGTGTTGCTACTTGTTCTTGGTCGGGTCAATAAACGATTAAAAAGTTATTTGAAAAAAATAATAAATTAATTAATAGGACGGGGCGGGCGGGCGGGGGCATTATAATATTTTTAATTAATTACTTTTATAAGAAAAACAAAAAAATTAATAAATTATACAATAATTAAATTCTTAAAAAAATTGTTGATTAAATTTAAGTTGTAATAAAATTGTACGATTTAATAAATATCTTATAAAAATAGAAATCGAATTTGTCGTATGTTATGTAGTGTGTTGTGTGTGTGTGTGTGTGTGTGTGTGTAACCTAGTCGTCCATGGCCCTAATCTTTTATAAAAGCGAAAGAATGAATTAACTTGGCGGATATTTGTGAAATTGTTATTTTATTATTTATTTGTTAACTTTCAACATTTTATTTTATTCATAAAACAAAAAAAAAAAAATTAATAAATTTTGTGATTTGGAGTTGTTGCTACGAGGTTATGAAGAGGTTATTAAATGGTTATAAATATGAACATTAATTTGTGCTTGTTTATTAATTTACAGTTTTCTTTAAACATATAAATAATGGGACATGTTTGCGCTTGCGTTATATTTCTATTCTGTCAGTGTGTTTGTACAGTATTTAACGGTGGGTCGATGACGTGGTGCACTGAACCTCTGAAGACCTAAACCCCGTCACATTGCAGTTTTGCACTCAAACATGGCCGGAGAGGGAGTGAGAAGAGTTCAATGACCCACCACATTTATTAATCTCTCGAGGTTCCATTATATCCACAACCATTGGCTATATATTTTTCAACTAACAAATTAATAAAGTGTTATCAATTTATTTATTTATTTTTCTCTAATTTAATTTTTTTCAACATGAAAAATTGGAAAATTAATCTTTTTTGTTTTTTTCAAGTATGAGAGATAAAACCTTGGAAAAGTTTGGTGAACTTTTGTGAATAACAAAGTAAAAAGAAGGTCAAACAATATTAAGTGGCCACTTCTGCTAGGACAAGTTGAAAACTTAAAAAAAAAAAAGGGAGAAAAACAGGTTGTCTGAAAGATAAAAAATAAAAAATAAATGCCTTAAATTTCTCCCTAAAAAAAAAAAAAAAAATTACAAGCGGCCCCTCCCCATAACGACAGAAAAAAAAACAAGAAAAAGTAAAGGGGTAGTTGACCTTGGTGTAATGCCAACACCATCAGCGCAGCCTATCGGCCAGTTTAGGATATTCACCCTTGTTTGGTGAAAGCTTCTTTTATATATATGCGTGTGTGTGTTTGTAAATGTGTTTCTGTATAGTGGAATTGAAAGCGAAAGTCTTCTTTTAGAATTTAAGGAGAAAGGGGTTGATGATGTGTATACTTTCACTTGAGGAAGAAAGCAGTGACGTCACACATACACTTACGCGCAACACACACACACACACACAGTCGCGCTGTGGACGGCCTATTAAGGCAAACTCTCTTGTCCGCCCCTCGTAGTCTCTCTTTTTTTTAAAAAAAACTCTCTCTCTATTAAAAAGATTATTTTATAATACATAATTATTTTTTTTTTTTTTTTTGTTCTACGTTTTCACTTTTACTTTTTAAATGTTTTACAAGAAATATCTTTTTTTCCTTCTTCTTGTTCTAAGACTGGACTTTTGATATTAAAAAGAAATAAAAATGCTTCAAAGAAAAAAAGTAAATTCTCTTTTAAGATAATAAGTATTGTTTTTTTTTATTTTTATTTTAATAGCTTACCTTACAACCTTCACAAGAATGCACACCATAATGGAAACCGGACGCTTTATCGCCACAAACTCTGCACAAAACTGTAGTGCCATCAAATTCTGTGAACAAAAACGATATACAAATTTCCTTAGTTTTGTTCATTTTTTTATATCTATATAAAAACAAAGAAAGATAAAATTATAAAAACTATTTAGAAACAAAAATTAACAGACCTATATTCATTTGTAAATCAGCCTGTTGAGGCTGGGCATCCGGCAATTGTGGTGGTAAACACCCGGGAAAATATTGTCCATGGTGCTCGGGCACCCTAGTATCGTACAACATTGTTTTTCAAGAAGAAGAAAAAACAAACAAACGAAAACCACACTCCAAAAAAAAACAACTCACTTTAAAGAAAAATCCACTTTTTTTTGGCACATAACAAAAAACAAAAAATTGAAAAAAGCCAGTCACGCGAAAACAAATAGTTATTTTTTAAATTTAATAACACTTGCACCACTTTGATTAATATTTCTTTAAAGTAAACAGAATAAATATAATAAAGTAGTAATAAATGGATTAAAAATGATTAATATTTAGTTTGTTGTTACTAGTAGGAGTTGAGACACGACAGTGAAAGGTTCCAAGTTCAATGATAGAAGCAGCACCTGACTTGGGAGTTTTTCACATTGTGCCTTGCTACTAAAATGTACAAGTAATTGGGTGGGGGAAGGTCACTGGCCGCTAGTAGTGGGGTAGCATTGAATCTCATTGGCTTCTACACTACCCCCACTAAAAACAACAAAATAAAATACTAAAAAAAAAAGAGTGCCTAGCTACAATAAAAAGCTATGCTGTTTGGAAGAGAGCTGGTCGGTCAACAACCTTGACTGATTTACCCAGACACAGAGGCCAAGGACAGCACTCCCTATCCCCACTACTTTATTTCATTTTATTTTTTTAATATTATATATTTTTCTTTCAACCACTTCTCCACTAAACATATTATTTTTTTACTTTTTTTTTTGTTTTTAAATAAATTCATTCTAATTAATCTTACCTCTCACAATTTTTTAATTTTTTATTAAATTCTTTTTGTATGCTATGTTTGCCCGTATTATGGTTATTCATTTTTTATTTATATTTTTACATTTGATTCGCTACATCAATACTGATTCATAGGTTCCCTGTCTTTTAGTCGTCAATTCTACATCATTATTTTTCCGTTTTCTATCATTTTTTCGCTTAGTCTTTAAACAATATTGTATAGCAATAATATAAAATATAATCTCATCTGAAAAACCAATTCACTTTCCTTTATTTGCAATTTATTTAATTTCTAATTAATAAATTGTCTTCAGTTTCTCGCAATACCATAATAAAAGGCACTTCGGATAGGATCGCTACATTCCAGCTCCCACGAAACTCGCCTAAACTTGTTGGAGGTCAAGAAAAACGTCTATAGAACATAAGAAAAGAATCCAAATTTTTCTTTTGTTAAATATTTCAAAGAACAGTGGAATATGTATTTAAAAAAAAAAAAAAAATCTGAATGGTTCTCGAAATTCTAAAACCATTTACACATCTGGGTCTGAAAGTAAAAAGGATAACAGCCATTTTTCTTTAAATGATCTTAAGAGAAAATTCCGGCAGCATTTCCCAGCCAAACAAGTTGAAGAACACTTTTAAAAAGTGGATACACTTTCACGTCTCGTATAATATAAAGCGAGTTACTATGGTTACTGCAAGCTTGGGTTTATCCTATAATTCGATACAGCGTACGTTTTCGAGAAAATTTCCGCTCCCTCCCAAAAGAAAACTTAATAAACTCATTTCTATAAGGTCGCATTTCCGGGAAACAGATTTTCTTCAAATTTGGAATTCTAACAATGTTTCCAATGCATAATTAATTATGTAGGTGTATCAACCATATATTGTACTGAACTGATTCTTTAGACGAAAGTTTTAACGCTATTGTTCCCACAGAATTTTCAATTTTCCCAGGAAAATATTTCAAATAAAAGTGGTAAGTATGTAGACAAATGTTTGAAAAGTTTTCGAGAAAAACTAAGGAAAAATAAACGATTCAGTTAAGTCGCATTTCCGGTTAATGGATTTGGACCAAAACATTACTGTCACATACGGAAGTGGGCACCTAAACAGAATACTAAGTTTGTTTCCTGCGAATTGGTGTTTTGTTTTTGAGAAATTTTGTTCAAACAAACAAAAACACACACTCACACACACATCCGGTGAAAACTTAATTTTTGGAAGGATCGTAACACTCCCCCTCCCCACCCTTTACCACGAGTATAACAGAATGTATAACAATCTTTAGAACAAAATAAAAATTTAAAACAGATTTGAAAGAAATGAATATTAACAAAGGTAATGGTAGTTGAAAAATAGGAGGCTAATGACCACTAAATTACATTTGATAAGATTAGTGTACAATAGGTACATATTTAAAAATAACATTTGATTAAGGATTAGTAGTGGGGGTTATAAAATTGAGGTAACAACTGAAAGTGTTTAGTTAGATAAGATATGATAATAAAATACAATTAAATATATGAGATCTAATTTTGTGCTAACACAGTTTTATTATTATCAATTTTTTTTTTTTTTTAATAGTTTTTTTTTAAATTAAAGTTTAGAAATGGCCAGAGAACAGCTTTCTATCTACAGAGAACAACATAACAGTAACACTTTCACATTGTACAACAACAACAACAACAATATAGTTATGTAGTTGTTTGTCCGCGCTGAGGTCCTTCCTCTCTCCCAGGATTACTCTTTTCATCTCAAATAACACAACAACGCTTTCACCTGGATGTCATGTTCATATAATATAATGAAATGTTGTTTAATTATTGCGTATTATACATATTATGATTAAACAACATAAAAAAAAAAAAGTTTCATACTCTAGTGGCCAGTTTATTAAACTAGGCGAGCAAGGGAACTCTCTCAAGGTTGCCAACATAAATACATTACACACCAGGTCAATAACCTCCTTTCTCAATATGTAGACAAAAAATAAAACACGTTGTCCCAACCTGGACTCTCCGTCTTAGTAAAAAGTTCAGAAAGTCTTCCAGGTGGGGGACCCACATCTAAATATATTATCTTTTATTATTTTTTTTCTTAATTTCTTTTGTTAATTTATGAGAAGAAAACAACAGACAAAAATCTGAATCATTTTTCTTGAAAACTATTTATTTAATTTATTTATATATGAAAACAAATTTCTAAGTTTAGAAATTTGGCAAACTAGAGCAAAGAGGTTGATTGAACCGAACCGTACATGCTAAATGACTTTGCATAAATGAACTGTTCTCTGTGAGGACATTAATCTCTTTTCTTTTTCCTTTTCTTTTTTTATTGCAAAATGATTCAATAGTTCAAAAACTTTATGGCAATTTTTGACAGTGATAAAAAAATCAGAGAATTGTTTTTTTTTTTTTTTTAGTTTGGTTAATTATTTTTTATTATAAGCTAGCACCAATCAAAAGTGTATTCTGCTTGTATGGTATTGTTTACTGTTTTAAATAATAACAATGACGTGAATAACATGTACAGGTATCATCCATCCTATCCCAATTGGAGGGGATTTTTATTCAATTTTGATGATCTTGAATATATTATATGTGTGACAGAAACGGTACTGTTAATATCTAATGCCATCCAGTGATGTCTGACAAGTTAGGTATAAGGCAGATGGGTCAATCTTCTCTGTTTAGTCTTCATTCTCATATGATACAAGTTTGGAATGATAGTTAAGGTTTTTCTATGATAGTGTAACAGTCTATTTGTGCAACTTGTTGTAAGTAATGTTTGTAACGTACAGAGAGGAGATTGAGAGAATGTCCGTAATGTAGTATAAGATTGGAAAGAGTAGGGAGAAACAGTAACTAGTCACATTTCTATAGAGATCGTGACGTCCCTGCCTAACTTGATCCCCAGTCAAACGTCACGAACAACACTGACATCACGAATTAATCACCAAATACACACATTGGACCTACAACGTACACATTGAACACTTTAAAGATTACATTCTGTTTTAACAGCAACTAAGGAGGGAGCCACAATAGATCTTTCAGAACGTAGTGCTAACAACGCACCCCCTGTCTCCTTCTCACAAATTTCCAAACAAACATTTAGAGATTTTTCTTTCAGATAAAAAAAGATGTTAAGATTACATTCAAAGATTGGTTATAAGAACAGTAGATTACTTTTAATATGTTGATTGGTATTTATTTTAGCAATTTTTTTTTAATCATACTATAAAATTTTGTTTAATTAAAAACTGGCAACACTTGTATTTACATTTAATCTCTATAGATTAAAAAAAAATACTTTCTTTCTCGTTAGAGATTGAAAAATACCTATACATTATTGAAATTTTCACGGTAAAATGAAAAAGAAGAAGATTTTCTTGAAAAAAATTGGACTGAATACTTTGTCTACAGAATACGTTGAATTTATATGCCCAACATTCGCGTTCTCGGCTTACCATACTATTATGTAATGAATATTACGATATTCATGTGAAACATTTCAATTAAAAAATATAAATAAATAAATAAAAATAAGTTACTATACTAAAAATAAAAAGAAAATATTTTTCATTTTAGTGAAAATGTACAAATTTTCTACATAATTTATTACAATGCCATTCTACTGGCATAATTTGCTTTCTTCCATTGGCCGTTATTTAACTCCTTCCCTTAACACCTCAAAGAAGGGATGTATATGAAGTATATTTTGAACATTATGAAAAGTTGAACGCCCTTAAAAGTTATAAATTGTCAAATAACCCCCCCTACATACATTCACATGAGAAACCCTTTAATACGTTTTTGGCAATAAATTTTCACCAAACCTTTCTATTCTGACAAATATTTAACTTCTTTTTATTATTATTATTACTCAACTCGTTTGGAAAATTTTATTTTAGCTTTTCTTACTGGTGTAAGAGGAAATATTTGCGGATAAATACACCAAGGAGACGATAATACGAGGCAGTAAAAACAAATATTGCCTTAAATTTCGATTTCGTATAAAAAAAAAAATCTGTCAATCAGGAAATGCGAATTTAATGAATGACTTTCTCAATTTTTTACTTTTCAATGAATTTTTTAATTCCAATTTTCTTGAAAATATGGCCAATGGTTGTTCTCCAAAATCCGGATATTACCGGATATAAGCTGGGTTTTATTTGAAACATTTATTTTTCCACAAAAAAATCGATTTTCCGGGTAAAATTCTAGTAAAAATTTCATTTTTTAAGAAAATGTATTAATTATATTTATAATAATAAATTGTAAAACAAATTGTATATGAGTATTTTTTACCAGTTCTTCTTTAAATAATTTAAAAAAAAAAATTGATTCAAGTGAATATTTATTTTGAATGTTGTCATTTACTTTAAAAAAAACAATGATGCAATTAATAATAAAATAACTAAGCAATATTTATTATCATCGTTTCTATTATAATATATAACAGCTGTTAAAAAAAAAAAAAAAATCAACAACATAAAAGCCCTAATCTTTTGAAGAATAATAATACTCCAAAAAATACCAAGGTCATATTTTTATTTTTTTAATAAACAATGACTATTAATATTAAAATAATAATTGTCCAATATTATTTTTAATAAAAATATCGCAATTCATATAGATATAGCAAAACTATGGAGAATCATTTTTGATAAAATTTAAAAAAAAAAAAAAAATCTCACTTATCGGAGTCATTTCCTGTCATATCTATTAGATTTCTTGCTTTCTACTTTCTCTTACTCCTAGTTAGAGAAAACTGAATGGATGAATAATAAATAACTTGTAAGACATTCCGTTAGGGTACCATCTATGACGCTAAGGTTTCAGGGAAAAATCTATCAACCGGAATTGTTCGAGAAAGGTTGCAAAGATTTTCTTTAAAGTTCATAATATATAATCTACATATATAATTATCTATCACTTGTATTTGATCTACAACTTCCTGGGACAATTGATTCTTTCAGAAGTTTTTTGGAGGATCAGTAGCGTTAAGTTTTTCTCTAAAGTACCACTTCAAATCAAATGTATGGGTTTTGCCATTTCAACTAAAATAATAACCAATAGAAGCATTGCATAGATTTCCATATTTGAAAAAACTCGATTAACCGGAAGGGCGACTTTACAGAAAAAGGTTTTTTAAAGTTTTTTATTTCCGGAATTTTCTCGAAAATAACTTATAATTATTTCCTTTAAACATGAAATACTAACTGCACAGATATGAAGACGTCACTTTTCACTTCTAACGTTTTTACCTACCCCCCCCCCCCCAATTTATTTTTAGGTTAGTTCTGCGGAATTTGTAGCGTTAAATTTCAAGTATTGTTTTCTGGCATTGCCTTCTGGTTTTTCTTAAACATTTGTGGAGCAATGAAGGTTTCGATTTTCTTCAAATGTAAAATTTTTTCTTCATAATATTGGAGGCGTACCGTCTAAATAATCGTGAAATCATATTGAAATAGCATTTTGGAGGGGATATCAATCTGTCAGAGTTTTCATTGAACCCATTAAAAGTTTTTTATCGTGTATAAACTGATTTTTCCGTAATGCAAACTCTAATATCGCAATTTTTCAAGGCATTCTATGCCTTGAAAGTCCCCGGACAATCAAACAGCTATCATGGGAAAAACTCTCTGTTCTTTTCCTGCACTATGAACCCAACCATTTCTTGATATTCATATTTTGTTTTTCTCCTCAGACGGTACTTAAAGGAATTCACCAACATGTTTCATCTTTGTCTTCTTCTTCTACTTAATCAGAATCGACTTCTATTTCGTGATGTAGAAGTGCACAACCTTCCAGCAATCCCTATTGCCAATTTAACTCTACTGTTCCATTCCAAACATCTTATTACAATTAATAATCTCTTTCCAATTTGTTCGCGCTCTTCCAGTGCTATCCCCCCTGGATTCTTATCTCAAAGCTTTCACTTTTAGCATTTGCTCCATCAAAGGTTTGAAAATCCAGATTTGATCTTATACATAGTATTCCAAATTCTATTTCTACGTTTCTTTACACCCACCATTGATCCTGTGAAGAAATCTTTTTTTGCTTGGACCTGGTGGCTACGATATTTACATTTGGATTTTGACGTGATTTCGCGAGTATTTTCTCCTTTAATATAGAACACAAACTGTTTTTTTTCCCTTCCTTTCCACGAAATATTCAGTTTATAAAGTAAAATCAATTTCTTGATAAAAAATTTGGGGAAAAACTTTTTCAAACTTAAATAAGTTTTTTTTATTATTTTTTCTTCATAAAAATATTTTTGTTTAATAAAAATATTACAGTTAGGTAATATAAAGTAATAAGAAACAGAAATTTACCCAGATCCCTGAGAGTGTAATGAACTACTAGCCTGGGGGGGACAGACTATTTATCTAGAGAGGAGGTCAACTACCTCCTTAGTTTGACCCATAACTTTCCTGAAATACATCAGTAAGTTTCATGTAAATTATATTCTGTAATAGACACATGTTTTTCACAAACACACATATACACTGAGAATAATTTTAAGTACGTATATATAATAGACAAAATTTCAAAAAGGACCTGTGTCTCATTCTTAGAGCTATTATGTTTTCCCTTTTTTTGAGAGCAACAACCCTATTTTTTAAAAGTGCTGTCCACCCCGTGTCCACTTTTACATTATAAACCGATCTTTTACTTCTTTTATTTTGCCTGACAAATTCTGTTCCTTTTCTTCCTTCTGTCCGTTATGTAAGTAACTGTTGTGCCCATGGTTGTTGGTTGGGGGGGAGGAAGGTCAAAGTGACAAAAGTTTGTTCTTCTTTTTTAGAATACTAAAATAAACCTGCCCCCCCCCCCACTACCTGGCGGCACAGTCCAATAACAATAAAAAGCGGGTAATAAAGTTTGAAAACGAAAGTTCTTGCTCAACCCAAATAGTCAAGGAGGGTAAAAGTTTAAGGGGGGGCAAAAAAAAAACTATTTATGACAAGAGAAAGTGAATTTTACACACAGAAAAATTTTTTTTATTTTTTTATTTTTAATTTTTAAGTTAGAAGCAACAAGTTGCCCAGCAATAAAAACCTTTTTTTTTTAAAAAAAAAAAGAATAAAATAAAAAAGGAAAACTATTTCGGAAGTGTCCATTAAAATGCCAAGGGGAGGAACTGTTTAAAAAGTGAACTTATAAGTTACGTGTTTATGTAAAGAGTAATAAATAATATGCCACTGTTTACTAGATTGAATATATATATATATATATATATATGGAACACACCTCGATGTCTGTAATATATTGGACAAGCAGAGCATGTTAATAATTATATACACATACTAGGGCATGTTCACTGTTTGTAATTTAATCTTTATTAAAATGGTCAATAAGTTTAGAGAGTAAAAATCTGTGTAATATTTTTCATTTTTTTTTTTTATATTACTGCCTTCAAAGTGTTGTTATCTTTGAGAAGATGGGGCAGAAAAATCACGTAGCGTATTTCAACGGAAATAAAGTTGCTGATAGTTTCAAACTTGATATTCTCTTAAAAACAATAACCAGATTCGATACGAAGGATTCGATTGAATTCTGTCAACAAAAAAAAACTGTCAAAAACTTTTTTATTGAATAATTTTTCTATTTTTGAAAATTGAAATATAGAATTTTTTTTTTTTTTTTATGTTGAGAGAGATTTCCTAATTTTATTCTTGGGCTGGAAATCCAACAGTCGCGGAAGGCAGAGAGAGCTCTATCCAACAAAGTCTATTCATGGTTGCTGAGAGCATTTACGAACTATGGAAATAACAAAACAATATACTCGTAATACGTAAACTTGTAATCTGTAACACTTTCATCTGCCATCTCTCCGATCCTCTTTTAGGCAAACACAGCTCTAGTTCACATTCACCATCATCTGTCCAATTTCTGCAGACGTTTCTGCTTAGCATGTGTAAACATATAACAAACAAAGGTACCACATTTGATCTTCCAGGTAAGACTGTTTTCCTTACTTCGGTATAATCGTCCTGCCAACTATTTTCAATTGTGCTTCCCATTTGAGCCTGGTCTGCCTCTTCTTATCTTTTTTTCTTAACCACTTTCCAATTTATCTATGAAATGGTTTGTTTTTCCATGATTTTACTACCCCGGAGAACTGGAATAATCCTTTCAGAGTCTTAGTAATTCTTCTCCACATGATTTTTAGAGAATCCTAATGGCTAAAATATAGCCACCTAATTTTACTAATCTCCACGAGGACCTTCTATTCTGTTACCCTGAAAGGATGTCCAGCGCTGAGAAACCTCTTATCTGCCCTCCCAAATGTAACTTTACTTCAACCTTCAATGTAACTTATTGAACCTTACTTCAACTTTGATCTCGGTTGTTTCGTAGAAAATTGAAACAAGCCGGGGCTAGGCTAATTCAATAATAAATGTTATTTTTACACTGTGTTAACTGATACTAATAAAAATTCTAAAAATAACTAAGCTGATTTACATAAAAAGGAATTCAAATTATATATATATATATATATGTATATAATCTAGCCCCTAAGTTCTATTCTAGAAACAACTTAAAAATACGAAAAATTCTTCAAATACCAAATTGATTTGTTCTAGGTAGGGGGAAAGTACTCGAGAGACATTCACAGGATATTCCCTACAGAGTTAGGTGGACGGGGTTGCTGTTAGTTACTGCCATATGCATTCCTTGGCTGGCACAACTCCACATCTGGTGCGCATCTCTTGGCGGTTGGCTGTAAGAGGAGGCGACTCTGATATCCTAGCCTACCCGAACTTACTATTTGTTAGCCTAACTGGGTCCTAAATACACATACTATTTTCATTTAGCTTTCCATTTTCTGATATTTATCCAAACAATAAATCAAATTTCCCTATTTTAATTCGATTAATGGGGACACATCTTATCAACAATCTTCATATCAACCTATGAAACTGTTTCAAAAAGAAATAGAAAAAGAACCGTGAGAATCAATCCACTTGCAGTTTATTTTAGACATATTATAATTTTTTTGCTGAATGCATATTACTATATTATTCTTATTGTTTTTTTACTTGATAAGCAATTGTTCGACAATTAGGTTGATTACCTTGTTTTTATCCGATAATAAAGTGATTATTTTTTTGGGTTACTTTTTTTATTAATCGATTTATTATGGTTAATAGTAAGGTGTCGTGATTAAATTGATTGATTAGTCTGTTGATTATAATATATATATGATAGGTATATATATATATATATATAGATATAATATCTAAAAAAATGAGTTTTCAATGATTTTAGATTCATTTTTTTTATAAAAGATCGAAATGATACGAATTTTTAACAAGAATAGGTTTTTGCTGAAGTTCTATGGATAAGAAACAGATAAATTTGAAAGTTAAAATTTCAAATTTGTTAATTTCAAGAAACTACAACAATTGAGAAAGTCATTTTTGCTTTTTATATGAAGAAAAAAAATTTCAGAAAAAGAAACCACGAAATAAATGACCACATATTTGAACAGCTGACAAGAAACAGTCACACCAAAGGTTATGGCGAAATTTTATATACATATATAACTTTCTCTTTACGTACGTACACATATACACACACACACACACTTCTTTTTTTTGCCACTCTCACTGTAACAACTCTGCCAGATGTTGTTCTAAAAAAACATATTCCTGCGCCTTAATCATACAACCATTTGTATTAGATATTATTAAGAAAATTGAGGAAGTCTTATACGTTTTTTCAGTATTCATTAGTCTCACGTATTTACATGACAGTAAATTTATAATATTATTTAATTTAATCGATAAACTGAACTGTAAAAAATATTTTCTAATCGATTATTTTGACAATAATCTACTAAAATAATAATAATTTATTATATGATTTACTTCCTTTAACTGCTTTCAGAGGAAAATATTGCAATCGTGCCAGATTTTCGAAATTAAGTTTTCACCGGAAATACAAGTTTAAAGGTCCCCCGAGTACCAAAAAAGTGGTTTCCAAAAACGAAAAGTTGCAGGAAGCTCAAACTTGGTATTTCGTTTAGGTTACCACCATCGTATCAGTCAGACACGAAGATTTCAGGCAAAATCCATCAACCGGAAGTGTCACTTTACTAAATTTTTTTTTTCTTCACTTTTTTGCAATTTTCTCCAAAACGGCTCCAATAATTTTCTTTGCACTTAGCGTGTCAAGTACACATACAAAAAGTGCAACTTTTATTTGAAACATTTCTCCGGGAATATTTATTTAAGGGCACTTATTAGGGAGTGGAGAGGTGGGGTTATATTTTCCTCTAAAGTGCTATTTTAGTTCAACCAATTATTAGAGAGACGTTTTCCAAAAAATCGCGAAAAAAACAGTAATGTCGCACTTCCGGTTGATGAATTTTACGTCAATAAAGCTTCTTGGTTGGTGGTATCTAAAAAAGAATGTCCAACATTTTGCTTCCTATGAGTTTTTCAATTTCAGACTATTTTTTTTTCAGAACATTTTTTCCATACTCAGGGAACTGAACACATTCATTTCCGGTGAACATTCCATTTTAGGAAAATCTGATACGATCGCATTGGTTCCAATCTAACCAACAGTAAGAGAGAGAGTGTATGTGAGTAAAAAAAAAAAGTCGAAGAGTTAATCAGAGAGCTTTGGAACAATTGGAAACTAAGGTAGTGGTAGTTAGTGTTTTTTTTTTTTAGAGAGGAGGAAGTGATGGTTAGTTACTATGGAAACGGGAGAAGGTGCGTGGTGTGTGTATGTATGAGAGAGAGTGAGTTGTTAACTTTTTTTTTTTGTTCGGTCATTGCACCAACTTTTCTACACACCAACTATTACTTACTATTACAATGAAGTATTTACTTACTAACACACTAGAAGTTTGGTAGAAAGACAAGAGAAGTAGTGAGAGAGTTTGGAAGGGTTAGTCTACAGTCCGGTCACGCCTCTTAATCGGTGTCTCTCTTTTTTTATATTTCTCTTCATCTTCTTCTTCTTAATATATTTCTCTCTTACACTCAACCTAGTATATATATATATATATATATTCAAAAGAGCCATAACTATATATATATAGAATGTTGTCTTTTCTAAACAGAGACGGTATTGGTGGGGTAATCAACAAGTTCACTAGGCGACTTTCAATCTGTCCCAACTATCTTTCCAAACAAAAACCTAACTGCCCGGTTCTCTTTCTCTACCAGCCGGCTGGGTGGGTGACTTGATATCCTCTTTCTGTCTTCTACAAAAGTTCAAGGTAGCGATTTATTTTTCTCTTTTCTTTGCCATCATCTCTAATGTTTAAGGTTTTCCATACATGACTGACTGGCTCTATCTTCTATTTTTAGTTCACATGCCCCCCTCTTATACTACTACTTCTCTAATGAAACGTCTTAAAAAAAAGAAGTAAGGGACAAAAATACCGTTAATAAGCCATAACGAGGTTAGTGAATCTGTCGGCTAAGTTCAATTATTTAACATATATTGTTATTAATTTGTTATAAAAAACAAACAAACAACAAGTTCACTTATATTTTCTCTTGGTTTGTCTTACAGCGGTAAGAGGAATTACTATAACGATCGTGTCAAATTTTCGAAATTCCGCTTACACCGGAAACGTTGTTCACTGAGTATAAAAAAGTGTGTTTTTTTTGTTTGTTTTTTTTATAAAATGTGGTGTGCGTATGTGAAAAAAAAAATCGTAGAAAGTTCGAACTTGATATTCCATTTGGGTATCACCATGCGGGATCCGGACAGGAAGTTATCTGCCAAATTTCCTCTCAACCAAAAGTGCTAATTTATTGAATGGATTTTTCAGTTTCTTTCTTTGATTTTCGTTTTCTTTGACATTCGAACTTTGGGTACACATCTTAAACATTCACAAAATATACTTAGTATTATCTGTAGAGATGTTGTACACATCTACAACTGTTTCCGGTTTTGAGCGTACCAAAACACTTAACAAAACACCTAGCAATCCAAAGATTTCGGAGCAGCGCTCCTGGCTTTGTACCAGTAATTTATCTTTCGCTTCCAATCCAGTCATTTTTATTAAATGGAACAATACTGATATGAACAAAAACCTATGTGCAATCTAAGTGCATTAACCTCTTGGCCTAAAAGTTAATGGCCACTCAAAAACCATAAAAGAATAGGAAAAAGTTGTTAAGTAAATACAAATATAATATTAATTTCGTATAAATAAAGAGAAAAATAGGAAAAATGTTAGTAGATTATGACGGCAATGCTATTATTAATATACTTTATCATGCTAGGTGGCAGAATGGCAGAGGACGAGGCGAGGTCCCTAGACGAGCGGAGTAGTAGTGTGCAGAGATAATGAACTCTGTTTGACCGGGTCGATGATCTCCCTGCAATCTTCTACCCAAGTAAACAACCTTATATTTATTATGATTATTTTTTAATTTATTTATTTATACTTGTTATTTTATCGTTTCAATTGATTTTAATTATCGTTTCAAAATATTGAAGCTTAGACTCAATTAAAAAACAAAACAAAAAAACATGATTTTTCTCTTACTACAGTTTTTTCATTCACTTTCTCTTTCTCATTTTTTTTCAAACATGGAATTTTTACTAAATATTTAGACCGCTAGAATTAAATAAAAGTGGCAGATATCTGAGAAATTCTTTGAGAAAACTATACAGTAAAAGTGGCTTTTCCGGTTAATCGCTTTTCATTATACAGAAGCGGCTGTTTATATGGTCATTGATAGGTTTCAAGCGCTCGCCTATTTTCGGAATGTCTTCCTTGGACGAAGAGTATTAATAATCACAGACTAGTCTTAAGGCAAATATCAGTTTACCTATTCTGTGTGTACTATATTCTACTGTTTACAGAAACTTATTTCACCCTGTGCAAATGCGTGACATCACACATACCTATCCAGATACACAGAAGGTGGGCCCGGAAACTGGTTGAAGACTACAGAATTAAGCCAGGCTATCACCCAATCACAATTGAACATTGCAATTTCTCTTAGAACTTTTTAAAGCCTTTGTTAAAATGATGGGCGATTTTAAACTGTAAAAGATCGTTCTGGAAAACAAAAAATGCTGGCGGGCATGATTATGGCAATAATCGTCAATCACTTTTTTATATATATATATCGAAAAGTTTTTGGCAAAATTAAAATTCAAAACAAAGAAACAAAATGAATGCTAGTGGAAATAATAGAAGAAAATTAAGATAATATAAGAAAGACAAATAAACAAATAAGCCGTTATAATAACAACGTGCGTTTTCTTGCAAAATTGACTGGACCTAGACGTTTCAGAAAAATAGCAGTTACTTCTCTAAAAAGCGTATAGAATAGGATTAAACATGTTTTGTCATAGACAAGACTACTGGGTGCAATTTTTCTTTTGTTGAAAAAGTATTCGTCATATTTCAAATATTGAAGACAGTTTCAAAGGTGGTTGGGGGGGGGAAGTTGAAGGGAGGGGCTAGTTGCAATAAATTTTAATGACTGGGTGAGAGCGAAATGGTAAGACGAACAAACAAAACTAATGTACGGAAAAACCACAACAATATATTTCTTTGGACATTTATTATAAAGTCATTGAACTGCTTTGTAAACCAAACAAATTAAAAAAAACACAAAAATCTCATGTGAAACACTCACACAATTTTCTATTACTGTAAATATCACAATTTTTATTGATTTAATTTTATTTAATAAAATTTTGAAGAATTTTTCTTTTTCTTTTTTTTTTTTTTAATTTTAAATCGAAGAATCAGAATCGATTAGATTTATCTGTCAAAAAACCTCAACCGGAAGTACCAATTTACTAAATAGTTTTTTTCACTTTTTTTGCAATTTTTTTGAAAATACTTTGATTTTTTTTTTAAAAAAACGTAGTAACCAACTACTACACATATTAAGGAGCTACAACATTTATTAGATACATTTCTCCAGAAGAATTTATTCAAGGTAGCTTTTTTGGGGGGAGGGGTTTAGCTTATGTTTTCCTATAAAGTGGTGATTTAGTTTAATATATAATTCCTTCATCTAAATAATATTAATTAGTATTGAATATGTTTCCAAAATTCTGAGTTTGAAAAAACCGGAAAGGCGTGTTTTTACTGAACAATTTTTTTTTGTTTCCGGTTTTCTGCGATTCACTGCAAAGAAAAAAATCGTTCAATTTATGGGGGTTTTGGAAAGAGGAATAAGGCTGAGGCTTCCTCAAAATAAATAGTGGTTTTATTAAGTTTATATTGCTCCACTGATATAATATTGAAGACAACGAAATATATATTAAGAATTGTAAGTTTGAAGATAATTTTTCCATTCATAATTCTGTGTAAATTGTTGAAAAATTTTTTATTTATTTACACGAACACATAAAGACAAATAAATAATACAATTTTAGGTGAGAAATTCCTGCTAAATATTTCATGAAATCAGCTTAAAAATTGTTTATATTTAAGCAAACAATACTACGCAGTTAGTAGTATATTATAACCGGGACGATAACCTAAATAACAAGAATGAAGAAGGATGAAAATTAAGGTTCATCGCTCTTCTAGAGTTTATTTTCCTTTTATTATATTATTTTACTGTTTACGTAGATATTTTTTTTTTTTTTTTTGATCTGGGACGATTGACATTTGTTGGCCTACTAAATTTCCCACCTTTTTCGAGCTAAAAAAGAAAAGTAATTAGAAACGTAAATTTTAAATTCCCCCACTACCCTGTTTTTTTTTTTGTTAACAAAAAAATAACATAGGGTTGAATGTATTTTTTTAAAATACGATAATTTCAGCAAATTTTATATTAAGAGAGAAAGAGTGAGAGGGATATGAAAAAAAGGGGGGGAAATAATTATACGTGTTTATATGAATGTGTGAATGACCGACCAGTATGTCAGTCCCCTAGTTTTTATTATAGAAGCTATATGGGGCTACTAAATGGTCAACAAACTATTTATTAAATACGTTTTAATTTATCATCAAAATAAAAACAAAAGTTATCAGTTTAGGGAAATTAGGCAGCTCTGGTGATACGAGGATGAGGGTGTTGGGACATTGACACCTTCGCATAGAAATCACATTCAATTTTTATATATATATATATATATGGCTTTTTATAATCTAATCACAATTTAATTAACGTTTTTACCCATTTTTAATTAATTATAAATCGTGTTTTTCATGTTGATTTTATTTTATAGTAGAGGGGAAATGGCGGTTCTGGGCCACTTTTTTTTCAAAATGGCGGCCATCCCCACCC
>JAAEAF010003345.1:0-12735 GCA_011037195.1 Triatoma infestans | reverse complement strand
ATGACTATTATTCTTTGTACAAAGACTAACTAATATTTAAGCGAGCTGCAATAGATCATTCAGGTCGCTGTGGATTTGATGTTATAGTCACCCCCTCTATGAACATTCATCAATCAACTCTCATCATCTTCTTAAGTCTGTTTCCGCAGTCAGATCTATCTTAAAAGTTTATTAAGATTAAGTATGCTCCCTGGTATTCCTTGCTATCTCGCTCAGCCATAAAAATCAACGACTAGATATCAATAATATTTATAAAAATTAAAATTGAATAATGTAATTAGTTTATTTTTTAAAATAAGGGCAAATAAATGATCTAATATACAAAATTAGAATCATCTTTTATGAAAGTGATAGAAACCATCTTCATTTGAGTGATAAATTTTAGAAGTAACACATAAATATTGACGAGTATAAAGTGAATGTTAACTTGGGAAGAGGCAACTTTTTAACTTAACGAATTTATCTAAGTTCTGAGAAGTTGGATCGATCAGAACCAATCTGTTCCAACGTTCTAACTAACGTTTCTTTTTTTATTCTCCGACCAGATTTCAGTTTTATTCTCCGTTAAGTTTTCAATTTTTGTATTTTGTCTATTTTTACTACTCTCTTTATGTTATAAGAGAAGTATTGCGATGTTGTCAAATTTTGGAAGTTGAGCTTTCACCAGAAGAACATGTCTTGAGGTCCCTTAATCATTAAAAACGTTGTAAGCGAATGGTCGGCATAATCGTGCTTGCAACAAAAAAAAAAAAAATATGGCAATCCGCCCAATTGCAACTGCATCCGCCACGTTACAGGAGACGTAACGCATCTCTCTATACCTAAGCTATTCAAACTTACCACTGTGGGGAATCCGCCCACCTCAACACCTAGAAATTCTAGAAGAAGAATTAAAGAAAGTTTTCTACAAGCATATATAAGCGCCTAGCTAGACACAAATAATGAATCTAAAGTTCAGTCTTGTACATTCACAGTCCTCAAAAAAACATCACTATCACCAACACTCTGCCCAGCTCAATCTGTCGTTTCTATTCAGGCTACCAATATTCTAAATCAATTCTATGAAGTCCTTGCAGTACTTTGTTTCTAAATTAATATATCAGTGTTCAGTTAGTGCACATTTCTCCATATTACTCTTTCCAATCCCACAAAAACTCCACTATATACTTTACACTGTGTGTGTGTGTGTGTGTGTGTGTGTGTGTGTGTATGTGTAGAAAATATCTGAAAAACGAAAAACTGCAGGAAGCTCAAATTCGACATTCCGTCTGGGCAACTCATACTAAGATTCCAGTCATTTTCCATCAACAGGAATTGCGACTATACTGAATGACCTTATTGAGTTTTCCGCGGTTTCTCGAAAAAAGTTCCATCGATTTTCTTCATAGTACCCATATAAATGCCTAACACTTTTATTTGAAACATTTTTTCCGGGAAAATTGATGTTTTGGAGGGAGTAATACAGCTTAATCTCTCCTTTAAGGTGATACTATGAAGGTGAAATGTACGGTGCTGCACAATATTTTGATAAATTTAAAGTTTGATCTTTCAAGTTTCCGCGAACATTTACAGGAAAAACTCTTTAAGTTTCTGGGTTGAGACCGCGCAATATCTTTCCAGAAACCGACGTTTTGCCCATATTGCAATGAGCTTCTTCAGAGTCGTTTCACCTTGAGAGTTAAAGGAGCAATTTTCTCCCCATTAGGGGCCATAAAGGGCCCTCTTTCTCCGCCATTTTGGCTGTGGTTGGTTGTGTTAACGGAAGTTTTGTAAAATTTTATTTTAACCGTCGGCATGGAAGGGAAAAAATTAAGCTTCGCCTACCACCAATGTGTCCAACGCCCACACATTTTTGCTCGAAAATACAATGTAAAAAAAATTACAATGTTTAAAAATTTAGTATTGTGCCTGAGATCATGTTCATCTTTCATGGACCATTGTAATACTTTAAGAATCAATAAGATGTCCATTAAAATTATTACACAAGTGCATTTGATAGATATCTCAATTATAGTAAAAGAATAAGGTGCACTTTTAGAATCAGTTCCTATAACAGCCAGCAACTTTATAGGCTATTATTATAACAACTCTCTACTCCAAATAGGTTCCAGGAAAATGGGGTCACTGTGTGAAATTGATTATTCAATCACTACCAAATGCCGAAGGTTACATAGAAGCCAATCATTTATGTGTCTTTAGTGGGTTGAAAGCTAGTTTGTATTATGTACATTATAGATTAAAACATAAATTAACAGCAAATGGTATCCACAAATTATTCAGTACTAATTTAATCATGAGTACCTTATGAAATTATTTCAGTAGCATTAAACTTTTTTTTAAAATCGGGTCATTTTATTTAAAGTAAAATTACAGACACACATTTTTTGCTATTATTATAAGATACAGATGGGATATGAAATGTGTTGTTGAAGCAAGCAGTATAATCATATTTTTGTAAAGACATTAATCCTTCGTAAAATTATTTCATTTTCAAATTCATCGAATAATTCCATTTTAGTTTGATCTCTAAGTATTTTATTTCTTCAGTATACCGACCATTTCCAGTAGTTAGGGTGAACAACATAGAGAGACGGGTTGGGAACTGTGACTTATTACTGATTGTAAAGGCTCAGCCGACATTATCTCTGACGACATATAAAGAATTGCATTAATTACAGTTTTCTTTTTTGGATATCCTTATTTCACTTTTCAAACGTTGGCACTGGGTTGCTTCGAATTCTTTCTCGAATGCTTAGAATTCTTTTTTGTTTTGAGGCCTCGCCAACATTTCATAAACCACGGGATATATATATATATATATATAATTATTATTATTATTACTACTCAGAAGAGGAGAGGATAACCAAAGCCTTTATGGGCCCATATAGCTACCCCGAAAGAAAAAACAGTAAGTATCGCGTCTGGACAGCGCCCTCTATAGCGGACTAAAAGACAAATTGACCCCTTAAGAAAATATATATATATTTTTTTAAGCAATCTGTGCATGTTCAAACACAAGCTGAAACAGCGTTCTGCTCGCGTGCTAATGCTATTCTGTTCAGAGAATTATATGCATGTTCAAACAAGTTCAAGCATCGTTCTTTACAAGTTCTGCGTAATTTTTCAATAATAGTGGAAAATATTTTTAGCTTTTAGACATAAACAATATAAATACGCTAAGCACTGTAAATGTTTAGCAAAATAAAAATCGGTATGTGAAATTTTCTATTAATTGAGTATTTAACTCATCAATATTTTTTCATCAGAGACATTTTCCGTGATAGCCTGCTTCTTTTTGTAGTCATCGGCCGGTTTCTGGCGTTCGCCTATCATCAGGATATTTTTGTAAAACAGTATAATAACATAGACTTGCACAGAGCAGACTTGCACTGGATTTTTAAAAGTCTTTGTTATGACGGAACTATATTAAGAGGGAGGTTGGTACCTGAAGGGGAAAACACATGTTCGGTCCTTTAGTGATGTGGTTCTCTTTTTAAATGGAAACATCAATGAGTGGGGATGTGTAACTTAAATTATATTTTTTGAAGGAGATTTCACTTTGATAATTATATATCCATACCATCTTATTATTTCTATTGTTTAATTTATAACAGAGCGAAATAACGCGAAAGTATCAGCCGTGGGCCACTATTGAATATTTGCTGATAAGATATGATAGAATTCGAGTTGAATGATCGTAAGATGGTATAGATACATGACTATGTTGAGCAAGTAATCTATGCAGCAAGTAATCACTTGCACAATGAGCAAGTAATCTATATAAGCAAGTTTATTTTATAATTATGTATTCTATTCCACATTTCACCTTTCACACACATTCACATACATCAGCCATGTACACACGTATACTTAAATATAGGTTTTTTTTTTATGGGCCTAAATATAACGAGTCTAAACGAGCTCAAATATGACATTTACAGATACATCACTGAAAAAATTATACGTCTAATTTATTTATTTATTTATTTATTTTTTTATATATTTATATTTCTTTTTTATTTATATTTTATTATCATTGTGTTATATATTTATATTCTTATATCAGTCTTATTTATAGTTAAGATATTGATATGGAATACTGCTTTACTGAATATTATATAAACTTTATAAATTAATATATCATAATAGCTGATATATATAAATATTTCTTGAGATGGTATAATAATCAAGGTATATTAGAGTAGAATGTTAATTATATTAAATAACTCAACCCAGACACTCTGTCATGAGATGTATGATTGTTTCGTCCTCAGTCTCACTAACTCCACAAAAGGGATTTGGTATGAGCCCCATATTGTGTAGTGGCTGTATGTAATTAGGAATGGCGGTTAACTGATAGATTAGACTGGAACATTAACTATATTTAATACGGAGGATAACCCGACACTTAACTGAGTCACGGAGAGACAGACCTTAACATAGACAATACGTATACAACTGTACAGACAATTACTCCAGCTTTTATGGGGATGTTGAAAAGATACATAACGCGAAGTAACACAGCTCATATTCCAGGTCAGACTGACTCACAACAGACTGGTGGGGCATACACGACATCATCGATACACTGCCTTGTATATATATTTGTTTTCACATACATAACACCCCATTATGTAGAGGTGTCTCCTTAAATCACGATCCCAGTAAGGGATTCAACCAGGTACCTGAGACTGGTGCGTGAAAGACAGAGTAATATCTCACTAATAGCCTGTCCGAACCCCTAATGAGCATCTTAAACGGCCAACAACCTACGGAGCTCATCCATAGGATGAATGCTATAAAAATAACCATGACTGGAAGCCTGACAGACATGTGTCTAAAGACACACCAACAGCAGGCTCGGAACAAATGAAAGGGAGAGTGGCGCCTAATTTGGCAAACCTATCTACCTCTTCATTTCCCATGATTCCCATATAACTTGGTACCCAGTCTAGAACAATATCCTTTGAAGGGGATAGCCCTTCCAGACTTTTGGAACATTCCAATACAACCTAGTGGTGAAGACGCAAGAACTCAGTTACTTCAACGCAGCCTGACTATCCGAGCAGATACAAACTCCATTCAATTAGAGTTATGACCCGCTCATGAGTGACAGCAATGAATAGCTTAAACATTAGCCTGTAAAACTGTGGGTGGAAAACAGGAGACACTGCCAAGTATCTCTGATTCCAAAATAGACCGCGGCACCAGATCTTTCTTCCATTCTAGAATTATCTGTGAAAAACGCGAAATAGTTATCAGAAATCACACCAGATATCCCCCAATGCACCAGTCTTCTTTAGAAGCTAACGCGACCGTGTAAGAATGATGCAAAATAAAAGTCTTTTATCATCTTATCAGAAGGAAAGCCTGTTATAGGAACTCTGTGAAGTATCTTGCGATGAATGGAAGACTAAATATCGCTTTCCTTGCCTGTTAAATTCTATAATAGGCTTTAATTGCCAGGTTTTCTGTCTCCGTAAAGAGAGGTGGAACTTCCAGCATTGTCTCCATACCAGCAGTTAGCATGATTCGAAAGTAGAACGCATCACCCAGAGACATGCCATGCGTCATCATTTCAAAATTTTTAAACAACGGTAAAAGAAAGTAAATCATTAAGACTGTAACTTTCCATCATCCATATTATTTCTTTAGAATTCAGCATATGAATGACCATTATTTTAGGATTTCCATTCAATAAAATATGACAAACATGCATTTTTATTTTTCTTCGAGATTTTAATTACACCTTGAAATTTATAAAAATGACAATAGTCCTTAAATTAATACACTCTTCTTCTTCTTTTTCCAAAGTGATTTATTTACATAAATAGCTTTTATCGAAAACTTGGGGGAATTAGTATTTTTCAAACAGTAATGTTTTCTTTTAGAGATTTGGAGTACTGGAATTAACAAATTTACCACGCAAGCGCTGCGAGTATTACAACTAAAATATGTGAGAATTACTCTTCTCTCAATCTTGAATTTTCAATTTTCATTTATGCTCACATGACGTACACCTTAAGATACTAAATTAAGAGTACCGATTTTAGAGGTATAAAAATTCAGGTAACCATAAAATATTTTGGTAACCATACCATCCTTTGACATTTTCCAAAATGGCGCCATGTGAATTAACTCCCTGTATTTTTTGTGATAATATTATAAAAAAAGTCACATAAACCGGTTGTGTGTCTGTGTGGAAAAAGTTCCCATACAACTTGCTTAAAGAATTCTAAAGAAAATTTTGACGAAATAAATGGTAAATGGACCTGTGCACCAATAGTAAACTTAACCTGACCACTTCAACCAATGAAGGTATAATTTTTAATGATCTTTTTTAATTATAAAGATGATGGTATCTTACCTGAAAATAAAACTGACAGAGACCTGTTGATTGAGCTTGTTAATCAACAAAAATATATAATCAAATTTATGAAATTCATGGGAGCTAAATATAATGACTGGCATAAAAGCTTGCTGAATATACATATAATAATGCAAGAAAATGATGCCTTAAAACATAGAGTCAATATGATCCAAGAAAGAATGACAACTCTCTTAACTAGAATGAATATTACAGATAGTAATTCTTCTTCTAATAAGGTGCCCGTTAAAAAAAATTATTGAAACCGTCTTGCCTAATAACGCTACTGAAGAAGTGAAAAATGAAAACACAAATGATAATAAAAAAGAAAATGAATACATTAAAAAAAAAAATGTGGACTTTCCCTCTGCTACCCATAAGGAGGTAAAATGTCAACAACATCAGATAGTTCCGAAGTGAATAAAGCACTTACTCTTAGTTCTGTATCAACAAAGCAATGGAATGATACTAAGTTAAAAAGAAACAAAGAAAGACTTAGCACAGATGAAGAAAGTGTCGACGAAGAAAAATCGTGTGAAGTCTGGACCGAAGTGAAAGTAAAACCTACAAAAAAATACATAATAGGGACGGCATCAAGCCTAGATGAACGAACTCTTATGAGTGGACCAAAGAGGATGTGGCTGTATGTCGGACGAGTAAAAAAAGGAACTTCAGAGAATCAAGTGCAGCAGTATATAAAAAAACAACTGCCCAATGAAGAAATTGAATGTGAAAAATTGGAAAATAAAGGCAATTTTTCCAGCTTCAAAGTTGGACTAAACTTCTCTCTAATGGATACAGTAATGAGTGCTGAGTTCTGGCCAGAAAATGTGATTATCAGACGTTTTTTATTCAGAAGGCAGCCAGCTGCTCAGTTCAGCTGAGCAAAAAAAATATTTCTCAGTTGGAAAGCAATAATCGGTCTGAAGATAAATTTGTTCTCTCTACTCTGACATTGAATATTCAAAGTGTTAGGCATAAAATAGAAATGTTAGAATTATTCATTAATCAATTAGGGGATGTCGATATAGTTCTTCTCTCTGAACGCTTCTAACATGAGCTAAATTATCATGTATTAAGAAATTATGTTGAGCCTATTGCAGGACAAAATACAAATGTGGAGGTGTGAGCATTTATGTCAAAGCGGGCCTTGATTATGAGAACATTACCTTTGTTGAAGAGCAAGCGGAAGAATTGCATTGTGAAGTTTGTGCAATCCGTATCAAGTGTGACAATGTGAAATTCCTTTGTGTGTATAGATCACCAGTAAGAGGGAATTTTAATAAACTTTTAAATAAATTAGATTTAATTTTAAATTTTTTATTTCAATTTAATTGTAAAATATGTTTGTGCGGGGATTTCAATGTAAACTTCAATAATAGATCTGGCACTAGATGTTAACAATTTAATGCTTTTACTAAACAGTTATAATTTGCACATAACAAACACAGACGCGACTGGACCGTTTAGGAAAAACTGTATTGATAATGTGAAAACAGACATTGACGAAAGCATCACCACAACTGTGGATAACTTGTTATCTGATCATATGGCATTGTTTACTAAGTTTACAATGAAACATAAACAGCCTTTCAAAACAAACAAATGTGCTGTATATACTAGGTCAGTTAATGTTGTGAACCTTGGTATTTTTAAAAATATTCTTTTTAATAACTTTAGCTTAGATATTTATGCAAATGTACATAGTGTTGATGCAAATAGTTTATTTGATTTATTTTTTAATAATTTTTTACTTATATTCGAGCATTGTTTTCCATTAACAAAAAAAGTGATAGATAGAGACCGATTTATTTGTAGAAATAATATCTGGTTTACACCTGAGCTAAAGAAGCAAAGGGACCGTATAATAATTACTAAACAATTAATGAACAGCGGCCTTATTACAGAGGATAAGTCTAAACTAAACAAACTTAAGAAAGCTTACAAAAAGAATGTTGTGAAAGCGAAGACTCGGGCAAATGATTATAGAATTAGCCATTCTAGTTCAGTTAAGGAAGCATGGAATATAATAAATAGTGAGTGCGGCAGAAAACGGGCCTATACTGAAATACAAATTTCCCCAAATGAGTTCAATAAGTTTTTCATTGATACAGGTAATGCCAGCACATCACGGTTTTCTATAATGAAGAGTGCGGAAATTGCTAGTACAAATACGGAATCCTTTTTTTCTATACCCAGTAACAGAAGAAGAAGTTCTGAACGCTATTAACTCTCTTTCAAATAAAAATGCCTTAGATATCTATAATTTAAATTCTAAAATTATAAAATACATAGGACATACTTTAGCAAGTCATCTTGTGAATATTATAAATTTAATATTCTTAACCGGATGTTTCCCAGAAAAACTAAAACTGAATAGAGTAATTCCTGTTTATAAAAAAAGCGGTAACAAAAAGGATTGTTCAAATTATAGACCAATTTTATCATTCCAATTTTTGCAAAAATAATTGAAAAATTGGTTGAAAAAAGATTAAGAAGTTACTTGCATAAATATAACTTAATAAACAATAAGCAATTTGGCTTTAAGAAAGGCACCTCTACTATAGACTGCATTCTTGAATTACTCTCAAACCATGTTTACCCGGCATTTGAATATAAACGGAGTATTAGCCAAGTTTCTAGATTTTTCAAAGGCGTTTGACACCATCTCTCATGATTTGCTCATTGCTAAATTATCAGTTTATGGCATACGAGGAGTTGCGTTGCAATTTTTCAAATCTTACCTTACTGGTAGGTGTCAGATTGTTGACGTTAATGGCCACAAGTCCAAGATAATGAGTATAGCAAGTGGAGTTCCGCAGGGTTCGATTTTAGGACCTATCCTTTTCGTCCTTTATGTCAATGATTTACCTTGTATCAAAAACGTAGAGGTATTACAATACGCAGATGACACAGCATTGGTCACTACTGGTGAGAACCCCATGGAATGCAATAAACATGCTGAATTAGCGATAAACCGGTTGGCTAAATACAGTGCGGAAAATCATTTAATAATGAACGCAAGAATTAATCTTCTCACTAAAAGAAGAAAAGGTACGTACGGTGCACTATCTAGGTATAATACTAGATACTAAATTAAATTATGGTGCCTTAATTGAGGAAAAATGTGAGAAATTAAGTAGACTGTGTTATTTGATGAGACGACTGACTGACGTACTGAGCATTGAAGGAATGAAGACGGCTTACTATGCGCTGTTCCATTCAGTCATGACTTATGGCATAATGTTGTGGGGAAGCGCGCCACTAGCGGTGAATGTGTTTAAATATCAGAAGGAGGTAGTTAGAATAATATGCAAGGTTAGAAAGGATACAAGTTGTCGCGAAGTATTTCCGCGATTAGGCTTTCTGACACTACCCTGCTGCTATATCCTTAAATGTGCCGTATTTGTACTAGAACATCCAAATAAGTTCCGGCGTAGAGAGGAACTACATAACATTACGACAAGGCAAAACAACTTATTGGAGGTGCGTGCACATCGGACTTCGAAAGTTGGAAAAAGCCCACTATATTTGGCCGCTAAAATCTATAATTGTTTGCCCGAGTCTTTGCTTCAGGTGAGCCTATCAAAAAATAAATTTAAAAAGGAGCTTAAAAAATATTTACTAAATAAAAATTATTACTCCATAAACGAGTACCTCTGTAATTGATTGAAGCTTTTCTTTTTTTGACACTGTTCTGTACCTTTGGTGCTGTATGAATAAAGTATCTATCTATCTATCTATCTATTAAAGACAATTTTATTTCCGAACGGGCATTGGGCGAGCAGTTTGTTCATACCATCTGAACAAGTGTTTCTGTCATCGTCCATAAGCTTCATCCTCGGAGACACTTTTGTGAAAATGGGTTTTGTTCTTTAAAGATCGATTGGTCAGAGTTATAATTTTCCTCGTTCTCTTGCTTTAAATCCCAGTGGAATATATGTGATATAAGATGATGCCTCGTAAGATGTTTCTCTCAATCGGCATACAACTTAAAGAAGCTGCCTTGTTATCTACAGCAGATCAATAAAAGAATATCGATTTGTTTCTCTAATGACGTAACTCATTATTAAATTACTTTTTTAACTTTTTTCTTAACTTTCCTGCTGTGCAGCGTATGCAATATTTGGTACATAGATTATATAAAAACCTATTATAAGAAAATTTTTGAACAACACAATTGCTGAACATAAAAATATTTTATTTTAAATAAACTTTATTAAAACCATAAAACCCTGAGCAAGGTGTAATGGGATCCGCCGAATCATTAAGATTCTTGAGGATCAGAAGAACATAGCTACTCGCTACCTAGGCCAGACTAGGGAGGGAGTTCATATATGTAGATATATATACATAATATATGTATATATTATATACATGTATATATATATATATGTATATACAGGCGAGCTAGCCCAAAGGAAGAACACTTTTTAATACCAGTCAGAAGACATCATCCTACTTTCTAATTTCTCAGCCAATCTGCCTCTCTCTTTAATTTTCTGTGGCTACCTCACTTTCTAACTTCTATTAACAGTTAATCCTTGCAGCTTGTGTTTCTACCATATTATACAGTGTTCAGCACATCTACTAGTTTATTTATTTATTTTTTTCATCATTCCTAAATACATTCTCTCTAATTCTCTCCTTCTCACGTCCATTATAAGAGTTAGTTGGTTAGTTCGCTACAAAGTCAGTCGATCAACTGAACTGTTCTCCTCTACTATGATGGAGCAAAATATGAATTGTGCGCGAAGGTAAAAGGGCTGTTACAATTAAAGTCTCACATGTTCGCATTTAGTAACCGCAATGCGAATCAGGCTATGTTTTGGATAACAAAAAAAAAGTAGTCATATGAACTTAAGCTGAAAGAATAAAAAGTTATGCTAAACAGATTTTCCCTTCTGATAGGAATTTGAAGACTTTTGTCTTTGGTCATTCCTACAGGGTTAGGTTGCCTATTAAGGAAGATTGGTTAACCCTGGGTCCGTCTGGTGTGATTCCTGAGAATTATCTCCGATGCTACACGGACGGTTCCAGGATGGATGGTAGGTCTGGGGCTGCCGTCTATTTTGAGACGGGAGATCCTTTGGTAGCGCCTCTTGGGAGTGGGCCACCGTTTTCCAGGCTGAGGTTTATGCAATTCTTTGCTGTATTTTGGATGAGAGGGTGCGTAACACTAATTTAAAAGGTGTTTCTATCTGCTCGGACAGCCAGGCTGCGTTGAAGGCGCTTAATTCATGTGTCTTCACTTCCAGATTGGTGTTGGAATGTTCTAGAAGACTGGAAGATCTTTCTTCATTAAAGGATGTGCTTCTGGTCTGGGTTCCAGGTCATATGGGAATTTTTGAGAATGAGGAGGTGGATAGGTTTGCCAAATTAGGTGCCTCTCTCCCTTTCATTGGTCCAGAGCCTGCTGTTGGTGTGTCTTCTGACACATGTTTGTCGGGCTTTCGGACGTGGATGACCTCACAGCACTCATCCTTATGGATGAGTGCAGTGGGTTGTCGGCAGTCTGAAATGCTCATTGGGGGCCCGGACGGAGCTTTGAGTAGTGGGGTCCGATGTCTTTCACGGGCCTCCCTCAGGTATCTGGTTGGATTCCTCACTGGGCATTGTGGTTTAAGGAGACATCTCTATATAATGGGACTTGTGCCTGACCCTTTTTGTAGAGTTTGTGAAACTGAGGAGGAAACACCAATGCATTTGATGACGAATTGTTTGGGTTGTGAGGAGATTAGGTTTAGGACCTTCGGCCGGAATAGGATGTCGGTAGAGGATCTTAAGCTGTGTCCTTTTAAGGTTTTGGTCCGATTTGTTCGGTCTGTTGTGAAACTTAGATGGTTAAAACCTGGGTCTGGATTTTCATTCTAGTCCCAGTGGTAGGTATTCTTTAGGGGCAGCTATATGGGCCCGAGGGGGCTTTGGATAGCGTAGGGTTTACTTCCCTCCCCTTTTGGGAATAATAATAATAAACAGATTTTAGGGAACGAATTTTTTAGTTTGGATTTGACAATTTAGTCTAATAATAAAACCAAATTTAAGAGAAATTAAAGTGTCAGTAGGCTGTTATGGGATAGTCTCATTTTGACCAATGTTCAGTTTAATTGCAGAAGAATACCATGCTTTAGAAAACAAAAAGAGACAATATACTCTTCCCTCCAGAAATAAATCCTTGAATTATTTAAAAAAGCAAGAGGTATCTGTTGCATGCAGTTACTTGGGGAATAGCGACCCCACGGGTTACCACAGCTGAGTACTCCATTCATTTCGTCAGAACAGTACACAATACACTTAAACTGCATACACTCTACATTTTACATACAAGGACAAACACAGTACACAAACTAGGGTCTCCGTCCCTAGTT